>PQWD01006234.1:25128-44388 GCA_019425675.1 Leucinodes orbonalis
GGAAAAAATCTATTTAAGGAGAAATGTAAGCGCATCACACAGCATGCCCTGATTGGCCCAGGCGATGATGCAGCTGCTCCTCAACGAGGTACAGAGCCGACATGCCCTGACAATGCCTACACGAAGTCCATACTGAGAAGTTTAATTATTATCCATTGGCTACAAGTATATTCAGTGCAAAAAGAATGTTAACACGTTGTTAGCTGTAAGTTTGCTAATAAAATAAAATGTATAAAAAAATATTTTTTAGCGTAGAGGGCTGCATTACACATCCTCCGTTACTCTATTAGTGGGATGGTCAAACGCCCCAGTCCTAACGCTCAGAGCCTAAATTGTCCTGCACCCCCCCTTCGGCGTTCGGCAGGAGGGTGATTGCTTTTGCAATCGCGGCGGAAGTCACCTAATTCAAAATTTTGGATTCAAATTTAAGTTAGAACGTACGTGCAACACATGGCTCCTGATATTCTTTGTAAGTATTACGTCTGATTTTTTAAATTATGTTATGGTTGACGTCTCAGGACCTAGCATATATGTACCTTCTACTTTGTTAATAGTTAGTTTTTGGTGTGAATCTACCACCATGCTGTGTAACCAAGGATTTTTTTTAAAGTAACATTTATGAATTTACGACATTATAGGGTTTTTGGCGCATGGACCGACAGGAATTTTTGGGATCCCGCCACGTACAATGTGTTTTCAATTTTTGCGCTATCCGATGCTCTTACGGTGAAGGAAGATCGTGGGGAAACGCTGCGCACGCCGCGAAGCGATTAAAAGGTTGTGCGTTAATAGGCCAATCTTACACTGGCCTGCGTGGACGACTAAGGCCTAAATTTTTGACTTTTGAAACTAATACATACATGTGTTATACATAGTCACACCAGACCAAACTAACAGACGTCATAAATGCATAAACAATGCACACAAATTTTGTACTGCCCTGGGATCGAACCCGGATCCTTTGCTCTAGCAGCCGATGTTCAACCATTACACCAAATGGACGTTAAAAGCGAATAATAATGAATACATTTTATTAATTTTAGAAATTGGTAATGATTTTTAGACTGGATTTAGTATACCTACGCAAATTCGCCTCGCATCTTGACCGATTTGTTAGGAGAGTAAAAGGGCATGAGTGGGCCGTTAATTCCTCTTCAATTAATCTGTGCTTATCAATCTAAATATACACAATTAGTGTAGGCAGATACCTTTATCTGCAATGAAAAACAACTGAAAATATAAATGATTTATTACAAAATCTAAAACGGTTCTCGGTAAACAATTACAAAATTACGACAAACAGTTGCAATATTTTGATTTAAATAAATGTTGACAACATTCATTATCAAGTCACTTGCACCGAACTATAGATTGCCTCAGTACTACAATATTCAGTCGCTTAAATTTTATAGAAAGGGTGACACCGCATAGATTTTCTGAAAAAGAAAACATAGATATAAAATGAATGTAGGTACCTACTTACATATAAGTTTTATTGTTACTTCATCATCATCAGCTCATTAAACGTCCCTACGAGGGGCACGAGCCTACCCCTAAGGGCGATTAGGCCTTAGCCGTCCACGCGGGCCCAGTGCGGATTGGACGACTTCACACAAAATCTTTGAATCTCTTCGAGGCGTGCGTAAGTTTCCTCACGATGTTTCCTTCACCGTAAGAGTGTCAGATAACGACATATAATTTCGAAAAGTCGAAAACACATTGGTACGTGGTGGATTTGAACCACAGCCCTCCCGGTAGGAGGCAACAGTGTACATCATTGAGCCACCGACGCTCCTTTCTTATTTGTTACGTACTAATATTCAGTTCTTGCCGTTTTTTGTGGCTGGTCATGTATTGTCACAGAACCAATGACCCTTGAGCATGTGAGTTCTGGAGTGGGACGCGTCTTTGCAAGCGTAGTGTAGGATGCCCGGACCGAGGACCGACAACTTGCGAAAAGTCGCTGTCGAGGCTGGATGAGGAAGCGGAAAACCAGGATATCTGGCAGAATGGGGAGAGCTATGTCCAACAGTGGACTGAAAGAAAAAACATTTTTTTGACCACTATTTACTATATATATATATATAAGAAATATAAACAAATATTTTATTTAAAAAATCGTTATTTGAGGTCGTTTGGGCCCTGCCTCAGCTTTAAATACTGCCGTGTGTCATTTACAGTTTCTAATGTGTTCAACATTGGCCACGGCAGCGCTGGTGTTCTGACAGAGCCAAAACTGACTGCGATGGATGATGAGAGAGAAAGTTATTTTCTATTCCAGACATATAGTCTACATCATCAGCCTATAAAGCAAAGCCTTTCCCCACAGAATGACTATGGGAGTTTACGCCGTCACCGATTACGCGGGCGCAATGCAGATTGGTGGGCGTTAACCACTACCATCCTAATAAAGTAGCCGGGACCAACGGCGCAACGTGCCTATCGAAGAACCGAGGGGCTCGAAATACATTTTTCGGCCACCCATCCCCGGTTAAACCACTGCGATAGTTGCATGACTTCTGCAGAACAATCGCGCTAAATTTTGACAGCTATAACGTAACTACACTTGGACCGAAATACAAATTTTTGGTCAATTTCATATCGCGCTAATAATTTGACAGCTAATTCAGACGAAATTAAACCTTAACATTATGGCAATACCGAATATCGAAAATGTCAACTATTACAAGATGGGAAGGATATCGTAACTACACCATATTATAATCAAACGTTTCGTTTTAAAATAACGCGATCGGCCTGCTGTTCTCGTCAACCGAACGCACTACCCGCTACACCATTTAGACCTCACTTTGTATCATAAAAAAGACCATACCGTCAGCCTACGCCTGGCTGCAGGTCTGCGCGCGGACCAGTGCCCTCTTCTCAGCGCTCTTCATTTTGTCCAGCAGTCCTGCATCTCCGGCCACGGCTCGTATCTCTGGTTGATGACGATGACCTTGTGGCACGTCGGGTTGCGCAGGTCCATCGTGCGCGATATGCAGTCGCGGTTGTGTGTTGTGAATACTATATCCACCTTTTGACGGAAGATTTTTATGTTTACATTCATTAAGGTCATTCTAGAACGAGACTCAAGCATTGATCTTTACTTTAGAGTAGAGTTAGAAAGGGATGCTGCTATTTATCATATATAGCGTTATCCCTTTCTAACTAAATTTAGGTTATGGTCAACGTTGAGTCTTAAGCTCGTATTTTAGAACGAGACTCAAGCATTGATCTTCTCTGAAGTAGAATAAGAAAAGGATAACGCTCTATACGATAAATGGCACTTTAAGTAAAAATCAACGTTGAGTTTCCTTCTAGAATACGAGCCTGAGTGTGGTAGAGCCATGCTTTGGTACGATCGGTGTGATACCATGGGTTCAAAGAAAACTGGCATGAAACAAAGTTGGCGCTGTGTTTCGACGAGTGAGTGAGGTAAATCTTCACCTTATCAATATGCCCTCTCCATTTTTTAAAGGTTGGCAACGCACTCGTAGCTCCTTCGGAGAGCAACGAATGTCCATGAGAGGCGATATAACTTACCATCAGGTGAAACGTCTACGTTTACCTTTACATAAATAAACAATTTAAAAAAAATCCACCAACCGGTCGGTGGCTCATTGAGCATTGGAGGTTCATTGTTGTGGATTGTTGCCTTCCGATTGCAGTGCAGGTTCAAATCCCGCCATGTACCAATGTCTTTTCGAATTTCCAAAATTATATATATGTCACACAGCTCAGCAACATATTTTACCGCTATTATTCATAAAGCAGGGTTCCTTTCAATACTTTTTCTCTATCTGAATTTAAGTTTTATTACTAAGTGATTTCTTAATACATGAAAGCTGTACAGATCACCGACGGGTATTCGAATGAAACTCAATAACTGTCTCAGTATCAGAGTACATACAATTTTTTTAATCTTTTGTAGCAACATACCTTATTCCTGGCTGCCCATATAAAAGCCAAAACCACAAGGCCAATAGATGTTAATGTCGTGATGAACAGTGGAATGGTCTCCCAGTACACCTTTAACACGTGGCCGAGTTTCAGACGCGGGTTCATCGGTATATCATACTGGCTCGGCGGAATCAGGTCGGAGTACTTCCTCGCCACCAGCCCAGTTGGAGGTACAGGACTCTTTGCTATCACCTGCTTTGCGGAGGCTCTCAGCAATTTCGAGAACATTCCGTTTTTCTTTTGGTAAGTAAGCTTTAATTTAATTTGTTTGTTTGTAAAATTTTGAAGGCGGCAATCTGACGTTTCGTTGATTCTTTGTTTGAAAATCTTAGGTCTAATAACCGTAGACGCAAATAACGTAAACGTACCTAGTATTCCCACAAATCAACGACTGATAACGGTGCTAATCATGGACGTCAAACTGTCGCTTGATGGTGGGTGTTGAATGTGGATGCTTGCGCTATTTACCTAAATTTATTGATAATCCAAATTTTCTATAGAAATCTATGTTAAGATTTCAACAAAATGTAAGGGCTGGGCGTCAGGCCCTTAGATGAAATGTTGGATATGCAACCGTAATTAACATTTTATGAACCCCGTGGACGTAATAAAAGAAATATTCGTTCATGATACACCCCTTAAAAACTGAACTCCGACATACGGGTCTTCGACAAAATGGTAACTTCGACAAGACTTTTCTTGCATATTGGACAAGCGAATCACAGTTATTTCCTAATCCACTCGCAGCTTGACGAATACAAACCCTTTGCCGTACTCTTAACTTCTGTCATCTGTACCAACATTTTGATCACTGGTCATGACTTTGTATACCTATTTAACACAGGTAAACGAGTATCTTTAAGCGTCATTGCTTCTTCTTAAAGGGGTAACTGGTCATTGAAAAGTTGCTGATTCAGCTTTAGATTTAGAAATGGACAGTCCCGAGATGAATATTGGGTTATTTTACATTAAACATATTTAGTATTAATAAAAGTAAATTGACAATGAAGAAACGAATTTTTTTTTGTTGCCGCCTGTGACTGGCAGCTAATATTTGAATACAAAATTAAAAAGATTTCTCAGTCAAATGAAATTCAAAAGTCAAACGTGTGTTTCTTTATAATTTATATATTTAAAATAAAATTAACTATAAGCGCAACAGTCTCGGGTTTATTTACACAAAAATATAAATTCCAAAGGATGTCATATAATGGAGTACATTTGCACTACGGCTGAAGTTTCGTCACTTTGTAGAGGTAGGTTGGTTATTTTGATATAAGTAATAACATTAAATAAATATAAGGAAATAAAATGTTTATAATACATGACCCAATAATCATTGGCTAGGCATATGAACAGTTGCCACATTTTTAGATTTGGATCTTGTTTAATTTTCCTTGTTATTTGTCGTGGTAAAATCAATCTGTAACAATTCGAACATTCCCATCTTAAACGGTTTGAATTATTAGGTATTTGAGCTCCCATGGATGATAATTCTTAACCGCTTTAACAAGGTTCTAATTCTTAATAGCTAGACATTTCTGCTCTAAGCAAAGTTCAAAATAGTTCCCACGTTAAACACATGCACGTAACGAGAACGACTAACGAGAAGTCATGCTGTGAGTTGTTTTCAGGCGTCAACGGGCTGAAGTTTGTAATGACCCTTCGAACCCCACCGCCGTATCTCGCCTCGCACCAAACGCCGATACCGGGCATTCAAAGACTTCGTCCGTCGGGCTTTAGGTACGTTTTAGCGGCTATGAAATTAGCTTACTACAATAAACAAACTAATTTCAATCCAGTAGCTTATGTTTTAAAATCATTTTGCAGGTAGTCCATCACAGCCAGCTATTAAAATAAATTCCAGTATAGCTATAAACGTATCTGATTTAAAACACAAGATAGTGGGTCTCGAACAGCAATTGACGGATGTAAACAATCACTGTCGTGATTTCATTTTTGAAAGCAGTTCCATAAAGGAGTCTCGGGCGCTCGTGTCAAATGATGAAACATATGATCTGACATCACTGAAAGACTATGCGGATGTTCACGGAGACAACAGGGGACCGAAGAGAAAAGCTGAGACAAATCTGATTTACAAAACTTCAGAAAGTCACTACAGAAAATCTGACGACAGCGATTTCAACGAGAAGGAGCATAATGCCATTAAAAGAAAAGAAGTAAGAGTATCGCATGATATACGACCTCAAGAGCATGTTAAAGATACTAAAAATAAGTATAAAAAGAGCAAATACGATAGATATGAAGCACCTGAGGAAGGCAATCCTTACTTACGCGAGCATAAAACCCGATCCGCCTATGAGACTTTGACGTCTACGTACGGTGCTACTACAAGTTACCATTCATTATTTGAACCTCGACGCAGTCGACGAAAAAACCACTCCTATTCGGAGCGACTTAACATTAATGAAGACATAAAAAGACATGCGCATAATGAGCCAAATGTACTGAAGGAAGTAAGAGTCAAGAAACATAAAAAATGTAGTGAGATTCGAAGAAAAATCCCCACAAAAGTATGATGATTTGAATTATGAATACAAAAATAAAACTAAAAAACATACTCGTGATTTAGATCAAGACTTTATAGCGGATATAATTAAACGGCAATACAAACCCATCAAAATGTTTGGCAAACGGGAATCCGATATTAGTCAGTTTTCAGCCCCAATTTGCAGAGATCAAGAGTATCCGATTCGAGAAAATATATTAGAAGGTTCTGAATTGTGTTCATGTTGTATAGACAAACGTAGAAAAACGAAATATAGAGACTACGATTTGACTGATGTGCGAAGTATATGTGACACGCGTCTTTACAGTGCCAAACGACCAACACGTCATAAGTACATCAGAAAATACGCTCCAGATTACAATGATTCTAACCAGTATGATCTTTTTCCAGTGAAGGAAAGATCTAGTCCCAAAACAAGGCACAAATTCACTGCTGAAGCATTGACACCCTACGATTATTATAAAGAAGTACCACCATCGCCTCGAACACACAGACCTCGTTTAAATCTAAAAGCACAGAACTATACTGAATTTGAAGAGTATATGAATTATAAGAAACATGTCAATGTTGCGCCGATACATTACAAAAGGAATACATTTGGCGAAAACGATGACAGGGATGAAGATTTAGATGTCGTAGCAATTCAAAACAAAAAATATAGTTATAGAAATAATCAAAACGATGTTTATGTTAAACAAGATACCGGCACAATGAATACTTCTCCTTTTCCTGATTCCAAAAATGATTCAATGAAAGTGGCTACAGAGAGTTTACTTAACAAAACGCAGGACACTGAATCGTCGATTGACAAAACTGACAAAACTTTAAGCGAAATCAAAGAAATACTTCAAAGTTTTTTGATAGAAATAAAGAAGGAAGCGACAGTGTCAAAGTGTGACAATACTGAAATAAATCACAAGAAATGTGATAAGATTTGTGCTGATTGTCCACAAGATAGTATTGAATTACCCTCATCTACTATACCCACTAATGGTAACAATTTTAACAACTACAGTATACCCCAATGCAATGCTCCACCTTCTTTTATCCCACAATTTCCGAATCCTTGTTGTTATCCTATTCTACCCGTCTGTCCAATTAACTGCATGCAAAACGGTTACATAATGCCCAGTCCTAGTATTACTTGTGCCGCTTGTGCCAGTAATGGGAAAGACCAGATATCCCAAAAAAAGTCTGAAGCTAAAGAATCGAATAGCAATTTTAACAAAAATGAAACAGATGAATTGATAAAGGAAATTTACAAATTTGTAGCACAAAGTCCAAATAATCGAAGGAAAGTATACGAAAATAGTACAAACAATAACTCACCCAGAGATAAAATACATACTTCAAGAAGTGCTGGCGGGTTTTCCAAAATATCTAGGCATGATGCACAAGTTGGCACTAAGAAAATAAAGTGTCAATCAAAAAGTTGTGAAGCTATAGGTTCAAGGCTATCATCTGATGCCTTTTATAGCCGAACTAATCCCAGTTACTCTGACACAGTTTTGGAGAGATTAAGTCAGGAGGCGACAGCTACAGCATCTGACTCTGAAATAAGCAGTGAATCTACTGCTGTTAAGAAGGCAAGTAAATACTTTTTTACTAGTCTTTTATTACGCCACGATAGGGATTTCGAACCAATCACACGCATGTCATTAATGGCATGAGACGCACAGTGTTTACCGCTATCTATAAATAAAGACCCTCTTCGTAAATTGTCTCTAGCTTTTTATCTGCCTCCGTGGTTGTTTGAGCGATGAGTTTAGATCGCTGCAGGAGAGATTAATAATAATAATATAGATTCGCAGGATATTCCAGTAAAGATAAAAAGCATATTTCTTATTGTTTTCTTTGTTTCCTACACATAATCTCTATTCACACCACTGGCCAGTGGAGATGATATTTTGGGGTTCTCATGAATCACGAAATCCTTTATTACAGGGTAAAACAAATAGATTTGAAAGAGTTTTACGAACACTAGGGTTATACAAAAAGAAGAAGGATGTTATTGAAGAAGTGAGTGAAACTGAAAGTACTGTTGAGGTCGAAATAAAACCTAAGAAGCCGCCCTTCCGACAAGAAGTTGTCAATTATATGATGCACGAACAAGAATACTTCAAACATCCACCATCACCCAATGCTGCATATTATGCACCTCCTACTGACCGCCATGGATGCAGCTGTCATGCGGGCTGTCCAGACCATCTCAACCATATAAATCCTATGCAAAATCATTACGATCCCTATTACTCTCAAAACATATGTCATGGGCAAGCAGCTACGTATAGGTCGACGCAACATCAGCCCACAGCTCCGCCTTACCCTAACCCATATGAAGGGCTTAATCATAACCAGCCTCAAGTCCCTCTTTGTTTAAAAGAGATCGAAGTTAAAAGTATTGCAACACAGAGCGAAAGAAAAATGTCAATATTTGGAAAGTTTACGAAGAAAATGAATAAAGGCCTTGCCTGTCCCGTTGTACAAGAATCTACAATGCTGCTAAAAACTGTTCTACGCAGACAGCTAAAGATAAACCAGCCGGTTTATTTAACTGGAAACAACAAATGGCGATGGCTAAAGAAAAAAGGCAGACTGCAAAGAGTAAACCCGCAATGTGGAACTGGAAGTCTTTGCAGGCAAAGGTAAACCAGATTGACGAGCCAGATGCCATGAACTATTCCTTTAAAACACAGAAACAATTAGCCCAAGGTGATAATAAAATGCGAAATGCAATGCTGAAGAAATTGTTTTACAAAAGGAACCCTTTTTCACCCAGGAATTTAATTGTAAGGACTATACTTGGAAAAGATAAATCCAGCTATGGCGAACCCCCCATGATGTACCGACCTCGAATGTTCTTCTGAATGTGTTGTGAAGTCGTATCAGTCGTAAAATGTAGAAGAAGTAAAAAATTTACTGAGCGTGTTTAATGTCCTGTATTGTTAACTGTTTTTAAGAATGTGGTTAAAATTACGAAATTGTTTCATTTCTTCTTTGCCTTGTAGACCATCATCATCAGCCTAACGGCCCACTCCGGAGCACAGGTCACACCGCACAGAATAGCTATGGGAAGATTGGGCTGAAATCCACCACGAGAACCCGATGCGATTGGTGGGTGTGAACGACTACCGACGTATTAGGAGCGTCGGTGGCTCATTGGTGTGGACTGTGGCCTTCCGATCTGGAGGGGTTGTCTAAATCCCGCCACGTACCAATGTGTTTTCGAATGTTAAAAACTAATGTTACATTATAGGTACGTTATCCGACGCTGCTAAGGTTTTTTTTATCAACTATAGGCAGAAATTTGACCGCCATCTCACCTGATGGTGAGTGTCAGTCAGTATCATCATCAAGACAGTATAGTTACATGCCATACTTAAAGGTATAATACTGGATATATATACTAGATATATGGATTTGTGACTAACCATGGACGTACTTTATACTTGTACTGCTAAGTAACAATGCGGCTTTATTAAAATAAATAGCAACTTGTAATAAAAAAATATATTTTTCTAACATACCTTTCAAAGAACTTGCGTGTAACTGAATTTAATATTTGGTAGTTCATTAACATCAATCCATCATCCTTTTTTTTTTTTTTTTTTTTACGTCTGGAGATGCAGTGACGCACTATCCCCATTGGCGGGGGGTGTGTGGACTCGAGTCAAAGTAGACCCCCTACCCACTAAAACCAGACGAAACTCCATTCACCGTGAGACCGGGTTACGGGAAACATATTACATCCGCGACACCGTCGGTGCATGCCTGCTAGAATTTGTGTGATTCATCTATTGGCGGTGCACGCCGGCACCGCTATCAAGCATCAGCGAACTGCTTCAGAGGGAAGAAGGCGGTCAAACTGTCGCCTTCTTTTACCCTTTCGTCGTTTTCGATTTGGAGGTGCGGAAGGGTCATTCTCCCGCTGACGTTCTGCTGCCTCCTTCTGCGATATAACAGATTCGCAGAAGGAGGCAACAGCCTCCCATGCTCTTTCACCATCTACCATGGTTTTAATCACAGTAGGGAGCGTTAAATCCCCTCCAATGACTGACACTAAGGTCCGCCGTTGCGTTGTCCATGACGGACACATTGTCAGGGTATTCTCCGCCGTGTCCTCTGCCGTGCGCACTCGTGACATAAAGAGGTTTCCTCCCGTCCAATCCGGTGCAGGTATTTACCGAAACAGCCATGCCCGGTCAATACCTGCACCAAACGGAAAGATAGAGAACCATGGTGCCTTTTTAACCACTTTTCAGAATAGGCGCGATGGCATCTAAAGTCCAACGTCCGGAGTTCGAGCATTGAATTGCTTCGGCCCATCTTAGTATAAGATATTGATGTGCTTCTCGGCGAGCACTTGCCATCTCGATTGAGCACGGATATCTGCCAGTAGTCCTGATTTCATCCAGCCAGTTATAAATCCCAGCTGAAACCTCGGCCTCCAGCTCCCAGGGAGGTGTTTCTGCCAAGACGCATGCAGCCGCACGAGCCACTGTAGAGTAAGCCCGTGTCACTCTCTGTGCTATGGCCCTTTGTGGTCTCTGTAACAGAGATACATTAACCCTGCCCAGAGAATCTGCCCAAATAGGGGCACCATAGAGGGCCATGCTTTTTAGAATAGCGGCGTAGAGGCGCCGGCATTTGTCACTTGGTCCACTTAGATTCGGCATCAGCCAAGTTAGAGCGTTGGCGATGCGTAATAGTTTCGGCGCCAACACTCTAAAATGCTGATTGAAGTTTAACCGGCTGTCAAGAATAAGGCCGAGATATTTCAGAGTGGACTTCACCGGTATGTCTTTATTGTTAATAGATATGAACGTATCAGGTGGTACACGCTTCCGGGGTCCATGAAATAATATAGCCTCGGTCTTCTCTAGAGCGACTCGTAGACCTAACTTTTCAATTCGACTGGTAACATCAGTTCCACCGACTGTTGCCAGACTTACCACCTCTTCAAAAGTCTTTCCTTGGGCACATAGTAACGTATCATCCAATCCAGAACTAAGTGTTCCTCGCAGCAACCAGTCGTATCCGATGTTCCACAAAAAGGGTCCTAAGACCGATCCTTGTGGAACACCAGATGACACCACTCTATGCTGTTGGTTTCCATCTCGCCCTATAAATAATATTTTCCTGTTCTCGAGGTAATCTTCCAGGATATTGAGAAGGTATCTAGGAACAGCGTGGTATCGAAGTGCTTCTATAATAGTTGAATGTGGAATAGTATTGAAGGCATTGGCAATGTCAAATGAAATTGCCATTACCATTTCCCTTTTACTTACAGCCTCATTAACAATATTTTTTAATTTGGCGAGTGCGGCAATTGTTGAGCGTCCTGAGCGAAAGCCATATTGGGTCTCCGATAAATCTGGGCCATTCAAACTCAAGTGTTCAATAAGGCGGGTGACTAAGATTCGTTCAAATAGCTTTCCGATTTCGTTTAGCGGCACTATAGGTCTATACGCAGATGGAGAACATGTTGGCCGGCCCTCTTTTTGAAGTAGACATAGGAGACCCTCTTTCCAAGCACTTGGAAATTTACCTGCCGTAAGACATTCATTAAATAACTCCTTTATTCTGGATCCCAACCACTTCGAGGCTATTGCTAGCACTCGGCCTGGAATACCATCGGGTCCAGGAGCTTTTTTGTGCTGGCGTAGACGCTTAATAGCAAGATCGAACTCGTGTTCCGAGATGGCGGGGACAAAAACTGTTTCTGTTGAGTCTAGCCCACGGCGCAAATCGGTCATATTGGGCGGTTGAAATTCATCGTCACTATTAGGGAAAAGCGCCTCTATTACGTGTTGTAGAACGGATGGTTGAAGCGTTTGAACTAAAGGGGGGACCTCGCTGAGATAATTTGTTACGTGCCACACGGTAAGGTCTACCCCATGGATCGTTGTCCAAACTTTCTAGCATCTCAGTTCTACAGCGGTCTTTCGCTGTAACGATAGCGACCTGCAAGGCTTTCTTGGTCTCTTGGTACGCCAAGTATAAAGCATTTTCCGTATCAGTAGAACGAATTCGACGCCTCCTACTCCTTGTATACGCTCTGCGAGCACTTATACAGGCTGTACGCAGGTCAGCAATTTCTTGCGACCACCAGTACACAGCGCGTCGGTTAGATGGTGGACGCGACCTTGGCATAGAGGCGTCGCATATCTCTGTCAGGGCTTTTGTGAGTTGTTTGGCCTTTTCTTCAATATCATTACCAAGGTCCGTGGGCCAAAACCAATCTTGAACCAACGATGCTTCATCAGCCATATCATGTTGGAGTTTGACGAGTGCCCACCTTGGAAAAGAGCTTCTTCGAGTAATGGTAGGCTCGCTGCTATCGTAAGCAGAAGTCTCAAACCGAATATAGCGATGGTCCGACAGGCTCTCGATCGATGTCAGAACTCGCCAGTTATCCACAAGTGCGGCAAAAGCTGGAGTGGCGAATGACAAATCTACCACTGACCCGCCCTGCTGGCGCACACACGTTTGAACAGTTCCTCTGTTAAGAAGAGTCATCCCAGTGGACGTCATCCAATCTTCTAATGCTCTTCCCCGGCAGTCAGTGGAGTAGTTACCCCAGGACTCCGATTTAGCATTGAAGTCACCGAGTACTAAAACTTGCATCGGTAACAAGCGCTGGACCACCCCACATAAAATTCCGAGAAAAGTTTCAAATTCCGCCAGGCTGCGATTTGGCGAAAAGTATACTCCCACAACTCCTAAATTATCGCCTATTGCTGCGACATAGCCTTCCCCTCGTTCTCTTAGTGAAAAAGGGGTAGTTTCAGATGACCAGGTTACAGCTACCACCTCGTTCTGGTCTCCTAACCAGTTGGATCGGTTTGGTACTGAGTACGGTTCGGCGGCGACTGCCAAATCAATCCTCCACTCGGTTGTTGCCTGAACAAATAAGTCCTGAGCCACTGCGCAGTGGTTAAGATTCGTCTGAAGGAAGTTGCGGTAAGGACCTAAAACCATCACTGATCCATAATTACAACTCCCTCCGGCGCATCACTGCGCTTGGACGCTATTGGCTCAGTTCTGATCGAAGAGAGCATTTTCCCTTTTATAGGGGAAGGATTGCATTTTCTTCCCCCCATAACATGATCAGCTGGCTTTTCTGATGAGGCGCATATGGCGCAATTGGGTTCTGCTTGACAGGCAGCAGCCTTATGGCCCTCTTTGCCACATCGAAAGCAGAGCCCTTGACGATCAATAGTAGATGGACATCGGTAGCGTGTGTGTCCAGTGCCCATACATCTAAAGCATCTCAATGGTCGAACTTCCAAAGCTCGAACCACAGCCGCACTCCACCCCACGAGGATTCGTCCGCCTTCAGTTAGGGTTTTAGCTGCCGCAATTGGACATTGCACAAAAATAGAACCAGCTCCTCCTGGGCCAGGTCTAATTTCTCCGGTTTTGACGTCGTCCACGCTACACCCTCCTTTGGTTGCGACCGCAGTAATCACTTCTTCCTTTTTGACAGAGTCATCTAGACCATATATGTGTAAATCGACACATTTCATTGGTCTGGTCACTCTAGCAAAGTCGGAAATTACCTCACGCAGCTTTACAGCTAGCAAATCTGCTTTCTCCGCGCTATCAGCACCGGAACCTCAAACATCCGTGCTCCGCTTGCGGTCTGACGACACCGAATTGGGCCTATACCCAGTTGACTAGGGTCTAATTTGTTACGGGCTTGTTCCAAAACAGAACCATAAGTCTCTCCTTTTTCCACACCCTCCGCTGTTAAAGTTATAACAACTGCAGAAGATTTGGGTGTAGCAAACCTCTTACTTAAGTATTTTCTCCTGTTTGTCTCCTTATTCGCTTGGGGCTTATCTTTTGTTTGCACAAAAGGTTGGTTTGATAAGTAAGTGGACGAAATATTCTTATTTACCTTTTTCCCCTTCTTTCCCTTCTTTACAACTGTCGACCAACCCGCATTTGCTGGCGTACTAGCAGGAAGCAGAGCATCTACGTCAAGTTGTTGATTCGTCTCCAGCGCTACACTAGTAAGGTTATTATTGTCTCTGTGCGCTTTCTTGTTCTTATTTTTTATTTTATTTGAAGAAACTGGCAATCTTTAGAAATATCTGCAGCAAGCGGGAGTCGTATGCGAGGTTCTGGCAAAAGCCTATCAGCAATACTTTCGAATCTGGCATTAACCATCGTACCTACCTCTGACATAATTTTATTCATGAACTCCCCAAAGTATGAATGAAAAGAAGATCCTAGTGGATTATTGGCATTCAATTCTTGATTAGTTATCACTGGCGATTGAGATGCAATAACTTCACAGCTCAACTCTGTTTCTGGTTGAAGTACTGGAGAGGCATCTTTTTCTATATTTGCCTCCGAGGATTTAGATTTTAGTGCTCGGAAATCTTCTAGCTCACTCTTGAGTAAATTAATTTCTAATCTTTGACGCTCTACTTGAGCCTCTACTCTCTTTAATTCTTCTGATGACGATCGGTTAAGGGCAACCATCAATATTTCTTTTAGCGCTGCGGCAGACTGTTTCAGAGCCTTTTGCATTGTTCCCTTCAGATGTGAAGACTTCGCGGAGACGGTTAGAATTGTTTCGACTTCTTTATCTACCATCATTGCTAATGCGGCTCCAGAGGGTTCTTCTCCGTCCTTCGTATTTGCAGGCTTATCGAGGTATTTTGAGCGAATTACTTGGTTTCGCTTGACAAGGCCCGCTACTTTGTCTTCAATATCTGCCTCGAGTTCTGATCGCTTTGATACTAGGTGTTTAGTAACGGAAGTTAATCCAGTACCTTTGCTAGAGCCTGGAGGGCGACCACGACCTCTTTTTGCAATAGGCGCTTTAAAAGCAGGCCGGATTTGAGAATCAGAGCCGGAATCCGCTTTTTCACGCGATCGCTTGCGCGCCCAAAACTTTGCCCTATGCTGAGCACCTTTTAAACCCATATCTGACTGTACAGAAAAGTCAGTGGATTCTTCTGAACTGCTTATAAGCCTATCTTCAGCACTTTCTACTGAGTTGCGTGCCCTTTTATGACCATCTCCCTGTGATTCATCTTGGTCTTCTATCTCATCTATGGTATTATGTTTAGTATTTTTTTTTTGAGAAGTCATTTGATTCCCACGAGTATGGGGGAAATAAAACGTCCACCTAGGCAGTGCCCCCTTTACCTGGGTAACCCTTTTACTGTGTGGAGTCGGGTGGTACCACACAGGTGGCCGCTAGGTGGTGGACTTACCCAGTCCACCACCCCCCCGAAGGAGGGCGACCGAACGCCGCGCAAGACTCGTAACAGTGCCTCAACGCTCGGTTCTTGGGGTTTTTTATTGAGGTTTTCTCCTCTTGGCCCGGCCAATTAAGGCAAGACCCAGACTGCTGAGTAAGTTGCGAGACATGACCACAACACTTAAACAGGTCAGAACCAATTGCTCGACGTTTGTAATCTAGCCCGTTAATCGTATCACGACTGATAGTCACATCACGTCGCACAACAAACCTTATAGATCTGCCCTTCTATGCGGCCAAGCTGCGGCCTCGTCTTTTGTGACTTCTGCCACAAGAATTGGCTTTTGACCATTGAGCCCCATCCCATGAATCGTCTGCTAGTCAGAGGAGTACTGGGAGTGGCCTTTCTAGCCCAACGCTGCATTAAATAACCGTCGGACTGGTGAGAACTTAGCCAACCACATGTTTAGCACATGTAGTCGTTGCCCAGGGTGCACCTCGAGGAGGTGTCTCTCCATTGCACCCCATCAATCCATCATCCTAGATCAACATCGATTTATAAATATTCGATCAATCATTCAATCAAAGTAGCGTTTGTCGAAAAAAAGCTTGATTATTACAATAAGTTACAATACTACCAAGCCAAGAAGTCTGGGGATGGAGAGCCTGTATCCTCAAATGCTGGGGCCACACTAGGGCTTAACGTTTAACGCCATTCTAACGCATATAAAAATTCATAACTACCGCGATAAATTTAACGTGCAAAAGTGGGGTCAATACTTGAATTTAAAAAATGCCCATTTATTGGCGAGAAAACGGAAGATTAGGGTTTGCAGGTACCTACTTATAATAAAATATTGTACGTTATTTAATGTAATTGTACTCTACACTTTACGTATTAACTTACGTACATCATCATCATCAGCTCATTAAACGTCCCCCGAGGGGCACGAGCCTACCCGTATAGGGTGATTAGGCCAGTCGTCCACGCGGGCCAGTGCGGATTGGACGACTCCACACACAACCTTCGAATCTCTTCGCAGGCGTGCATGGAGGTTTCCTCACGATGTTTTCCTTCACCGTAAGAGCTCGTCGGATAACGTACATATATTTTCGAAAATTCAAAAACATTGGTACGTGTCGGATTTGAACCTCAGGTAGGAAGGCGACAGTCCACACATTGAGCCACCGACGCTCAACGTCGGTGGCGCAATATAAAACTCAAATAAATAAATATATAAAACTCAAAATGTGTGTATTTGTAAAAACGTGTGTATTAAGTACACGAAATACTTTATTTTGCATAATTTGATATTAGTTGTACTACACACTAACACTACTTAAAACTTAAAAATATTTTATTACTCACCGTATCTCATATCTTATTAACTTATTTTTGTATTTATTTACATATTATATTTTTTTAATTTAGTGGTATTCGGTAGTTTTTAGTATTGGAATGAATTACAATTTCTAATACAAAATACATAGCGTTCGTTGACCTAAAACTTTCGACACCGTCAGCAGGGGGGACTATACACTGCACTTGAGAAAATAGGATGCCCCGAAGCTACTGAAGCTGGTGAAATCCTTTCATGACGGCATGGAAGGGACCGTCATCTTTAATGGTCAATCTTCTGACACGTTTGCGATGCGGAGAGGAGTTCGCCAAGGCTGCGTTCTAGCACCTACACTATTCGGCATATTCTTTGCGCTGTTGCTAAGGGTCGCCTTCGGTGACACACAGCAGGGAGTTCATTTGCACACTAGAGCAGACGGTAAATTATACAAACTCTATCACCTCAAGTCTTGCCGTAACCGCGATGACTTATTTATCGACAGCCTGCTCTTTGCCGACGACGCGGCCTTTGTAGCAAAAACCCCCAAGAGCTCCAAGTTGCTGGCAATTCTCGTACGTGCTCCCTGTTTTCCATGTCAATTAATGCTAAGAAAACGTGATTCTAGCGCAGAGCTGCACTTCCCAGCCGACCGTCTTGCTGGATAGTGCGCCTTTGGAGGTAGTCGACAAATTCTGCTACTTAGGGTCGACCGTGTCGAGCAATCTTTCCCTCGACGGAGAGATTGATTCCGCATCGGCAAGGCGGCCACGACGTTCGGTAGACTGCGTACGAGAGTATGGAATAATAAACACCTTACAATTAGTACCAAGATGAACGTGTATCAGTCATGCGTCTTGAGCATACTCTTGTACGGGGCTGAAACCTGGACGTCGTACGCTAGGCAGGAACGTCGGCTTAATACCTTCCACATGCGGTGTCTTCGGAGCATTTTGAACATCACTTGGAAAGACAGGTGACAAATGAGAGAGTGCTGGAATAGCACAGCTGCCTAGCATCACCGCTTTACTCAAGCAGAGGCACTTGCGATGGCTAGGGCATGTGCACCGTATGCCCAGCACTCGTTTGCCGAGGTTTGTTGAATCAAGTCGCGTTTGCAAAACGTAAAGTTGGGAGACCTTTATTACGCTTCAAAGATTGCGCGAAACGCGACATGATCGCGTTTGATATCGACCTCGATAAGTGGGAGGACCTGGCTTCAGACCGTGTAGTGTGGAGGAGGATCATCTCCGAGGGCTGTAAGACCCACGATGACGCCTGGTTCCTCAACTTAGCCAAAAAACGGGCTAAAAGGCATAGTCGCGATGAGCAGTCCGGTACAACGGACTCTCAATTTGCGTGCGATAAGTGCGGACGTAAGTGTCGTTCTAGAATCGGCTTATTTAGTCACGAACGTCATTGCTCTCTCCGATTAGGCGCTGCTTCAATCATCTGAAAAGATGGATAAGGCCTGATGATGATGATGGTATAACCAATGTACTTTAAATGCAAAAATAAAATGGGGCAATCTTGTTCTATATATCAAAACACACGTGCAATCGCGATGCGATCACGACCCTAATTGATATATCAAGTGTGACCGCTTTAACGCATTAATTCTTGCGTTTATCTCTTTGATGCATTGTACCGACAGTCAAGTTATTACTAAACGGCAAACGGCGTTGTAATGCTGTTGAAAATTGTCGCGTTTATGTGGTGGCTGCACCTGAAGCTACCGTTCATCAACGCGTTATTTGAATGTCATTTTCCGTTAGTGTGGTTCCAGGGTAAGGAGAAGAAATATAAAAAAGTACGCTACAGACAGCTGAATGAACTCTGTGGCACAAGAAAGTTTTGACGTTTTTTGACAGATGGAATTCCGTCAATTCGATAAAATTGTACAATCCACTCAAATTAATAGCTTGAATAATTCATTAAATTGATAGAATTGGCATGTAATAATCGATGGTTTATACCATTGACTGGCTGGACTTTAATTAAATTCTGGAACGTCAACAAACCATTAACTTCTTTTTGCTAATGTGAATGTTATTTGATAAATGGATCACTGGTGAAAAACTTAAGTACGTAAACGGGGGAAATAGGAACGACGGGGTAAATTGGAACAAAGTCTGCATTTCTAAACTAGTCTTATAGTGTCATTTTTGTTTAAGATAGATCCATAGTTTTTTAACTTCCGAACGATCGAATAT
>PQWD01006235.1:0-21856 GCA_019425675.1 Leucinodes orbonalis
ATAAGCTGGAATTTGCTCAATCAGTTGAAGTGGCTGTGGCCGGACGTCGCGGAACGATGTCCGTTTTAGCAAACGAGTCCTGGAGTGGAGACGCGTGTTGACAAGCGTTAGCGTAGGCCACCTTCAGCTCGTGAGGAAAGTGGAGGACCGGGATATTTACTGCAAAATGTTAGGAGACCTATGAGCAGCAGTAGCTGGAACAGTTGAAGAGAGAGAATCTGGAATTTGGCCATAGTCCAGCATGATACTGTATAAAACAATAACCAACGTCTAAACCACGACTGCGTATCACGGCATGCTTACTCAGCCATGACTGTTGGAAGACTAAGTCAATGGGCTCAATGCAGATGTTTGTGGTAACGACTACCATCCTTAGATAGTAGCCGATACCAATGCCTTTGAGTCAGTACAACGGCAAACGTCCATTGCGATAATTGTTTGATGTACATGATCATCAAATAAACTCCGGCTGGCGCGATCGTTGGTGATCACGACAGCCATCGAGTCAACTCAAACTCGACTAAAACTCAAAATATCATTATGTATTAAATGCATAAAAAACTTTTTAAATCGTATATTATTATTTATCTGTTTTTTTATGACAACCACCGGAAAGGAGCAATATTATTATCTGTATTTTTAATGACAACTACTGGTTCGCAAAAAGGAGCATCTGCGGGAAGAGGTGTCAAGAAGCTTTCAACTTTTTACGAGAATAATATCGGTCAGTGCTTTGTCATTTACCTACTAACTAAGCCTACAATTTAATCACAATATTTTATTCAAAGTGCTTATATTGAGGTGAATTTAAATAAATGGCAGAACTAATTATCCCAAAAATAAATATCACAAAATTATTCCTTTTTTTCAACCTATCGAAGTCAATTGCTTTCATACTTAGTCTCCCCCATTTTTTAACGTCCGATATCCCACTTCTAAACCTCCCCCATCCAGCCTCCTTACGTAAGTCCATCGATCCGGGTGCCCTCCCCTACGCTTGCCAAATCGCAATTTACACTCCAGAATTCCTATTCTCCAACGGCGATCAGTTCTGTGACATACGTGCATATCCACTGCTGTATATTTTTTATAATAAATCTCAATAGCAAATGTTTCTCGTTTCCAGTACAAAATCCCTAAGAAGGAGGAGGTAGTGGAGCAGCAGCAGGCCGAGCCGGACAACCCGCTCATGAGGAAGAAGAAGACTCCAGAGGAGCTGGCCGCGGAAGCCGAGCTGGAAGACCAGGACGAGTTCACTAGTATGTATCAATTTATATCATAAACTGATCTAGGACTGTTCTGTTTAGTTCGCTCACCTTGTGTTTAGTGATACGCCTGACCATAACAGATGCAGAGTTCATGGAAATTAATAACAATACCTGTCATTATTTTCCACCAACACTGCCCTGCGTCGTGGTGAGTGATACGCCTGACCATAACAGAACCAGAGTCGGTGGAAATTAATAACAGTATTTGTCATTATTTCCCACCAACACTGCCATGCGTCGTGGTGAGTGATACGCCTGACCATAACAGATGCAGAGTTCATGAAAATTAATAACAGTACCTGTCATTATTTTCCACCAACACTGCCATGCGTCGTGGTGAGTGATACGCCCATAGATATAGTATATACAAGATACACAAAGGCGGCTTAGAGGCATGACAAAAATATTGAAGTAAATATGTGTTGGTGAATGTCTATGTGTAAGTTCCAAATAGTGTTGTCCACGCTAAAAGTTCTTATTATCGATTATGATGTAAATCAACGGGCGGTCTCTTTTCGTACAGAAACCAAGAAAATCATGGGTATTTTAATCCAGATGAATCTGAATCATCAGCAAACCTATAATTGTTTACAACTTATAACGACGGTGACCGATGGTGGCCAGTACTTAGTTACTTTGAGCTAATATCTGCGATACCTCCTGAGCTCGGAGGAACTGAGATATTAATTTAAATTAAATGCTGTGAAGGGCAATTTGTTTCAAATGAAATACTCGTGATAAATAACATATTTATTTGCATAGGGATTAATACTATGTTTATACACCTTCGCAAATAATGCATTATTTTAGATAAATTTAAGAAGTTATTGTGAGCTATTTAAAGATATGACATTCTGTCATGCTGTCACGGTCTTTTTTAGAACTCTCATACACGACTTTTGCGAAACTTTAACCGTTTTCACAGCGCACGCAGCGGAAAGCTCTATGTAGGAAAAATGTTCAATCATTATTTCTTACTGCTCCACTACTATTGTTTTTAGTACAGCGTATATTCTTTATCGATAAATAAGAAATCTAAAACAGAAATATTTTTTCTAATTGGTCCAGTAGTTCCTGAGATAAGTAAGTTTAAACAAACAAACTCTTCAGCTTTATAATATCAGTATAGATACAGTGAATTAATTAACTCAATACTTTTAAATTATTTTATTTATTACCTTCTCAATATAACACTTTTTTGAGATGTGTTCGTATCGTTTCCTTGCTTAATTTACAATTCATTTACGTGTTTAATTCTAAGATAAGCATAGTTTCTATTAAGAGTTTAATCTGGTCTATTTTAAGTCCGCATTCATTTTTCCATCAATGCTGAACTGTATGGAAACCTGAAAAAAACGAAATTTATTTACCAATATGTATGTTTTATATCGATTGTAATGACGTCACCGCTTTGTCAAGCACTAGCGTAAACAAACAATTTGCTATTTTATACATTATTTTCGCGAATTTAAATAAAAAACACTATTTATACTCAAATATATAAATGGAAAAAAAAATATTGAAAACTCATATATTTATAAGCCAATTTCTAGCTGAAATTAGGTAAAAAATGGTTCGTAAAATTCCAATGATAAAATCGTATTTACCAGTAAATGTGTATTAATTCGGATTATTTCGCCTAGTAGCGTTGCATCCAGGTACAGCATACGACACCATAATTGTATTAAGTAATAATTACAATATTAATAGAATAATTAGCAATAATATTTACAATTTTCACTGACACTGACAACACACCGGGCCGCTTTGGGCTCTTAGTCGCGAAAAACAATAACATATTTCTATATTTTCTCTGTCTCTTTTTCTCTCGGGCGTTCAGAATTGATTAAGGACCTCTCACTCCCACGCTTTGTGTATCTTGTAAGCGAAGCGCGCTAATACTAAATCTATGGATACGCCTGACCATAACAGATGCAGAGTTCATGAAAATTAATAACAGTACCTGTCATTATTTTCCACCAACACTGCCCTGTGTCGTGGTGAGTGATACGCCTGACCATAACAGAACCAGAGTCGGTGGAAATTAATAACAATACCTGTCATTATTTTCCGCTAACACTGTCCTGCGTCTGTTACCCGAGACGATAGATGTTATCCTTTGTCAGTGCTGTCATGGGCAAGCAATAAGATCGAGTACATTGTTTGTAGTTAATGTTTATGTAGAGCGTCGGTGGCTCAATGGTGTGGACTGTCGCCTTCCTACCGGGAGGGCTGAGTTCAAATCCCGACACGTACCAATGTATTTCGAATTTCGAAATATATGTACGTTATCCGACGCTCTTACGGTGAAGGAAAACATCGTGAGGAAACCTTCATGCAAGCCTGCGAAGAGATTCGAAGGTTGTGTGTGAAGTCGTCCAATCCGCACTGGGCCTGCGTGGACGACTAAGGCCTAATCACCTATACGGAAGGCTCGTGCCCTCGGGGGACGTTTAATGAGCTGATGATGATGATGAATGTTTATGTTAGACGGAGAACTCGCCAAAAATCGTCTCGCGCTTGCCGCCGATCTCTCGGACTACGAACCTATCTGTCAACCGGCCGGGAGTTCAAGTGGATTAGAGACCTAACTCAATCTATTTTGTTTTTGATGAAGAATACATTTACCAACATTATGGAATTATATGAGTTAATTCCACCAGCCCATTTCACCATCGCGGATACAAGTCAGAGGCGACGTTCCATCCTTACGTGGTAGACATTCCACACATCCGCACAGCCCGCTATGGTGCCTCGTTCATTATGCGCACCGCAAAGGAATGGAACTCTTTGCCTCCTTATGTGTTCCCCGATCATTACAACCTGGCCGTGTTCAAGGCAAGAGTGAATAGGCCGCATCTTCACTTACCATCAGGTGAGATGGCGGTCAAATGTCTGCCTATAGAGGATATAAAAAACCATCATCATCTCATCATGTGTCTCCACCGAGGGGCACGAGCCTACCCGTAAAGGATATATAGGCCGTGGTCGTCCACGCAAGCTCGATGCGGATTAGCCGACTTCATGCACAACCTGTGAATCTCTTTGAGACGTGCGCAGGTTTCCTCACGATGTTTTCCTTCACCGTAATAGCGTCGGATAAACGTATAATTACTTTTTTAATGTATAACATAAAAAAAGTAATTCTCAAGCAAGTTAATGTTGAATCGAAAGTAGGCAGGAAAAGTACTCTAATCTGACCGTACTGTTTAAATACTCCATTTATTGCCAAACCATAATGTACATAAGATATTACATAAAACGTGAGACCATTGTTATGAAGTTGTTTACAAACACATATCAACAGATAATATCTGCATAAATGTATGTGTAAACTGTGTTACATATTATGGGATACCTACTTTCAGCATTGAGTTATGATATTGATAAATCAATGTCATTCATCATTCAACATCATGACACACACATGACACTGAGATGTTTAAATAGCTTATCAGGGATTGATATCACTGCATTGAATTGATTAATATCATTGCATTTTTAGAAGTCGATATCAGACAAAACATCTGTCAACAGTTCAGTATTTTGTTTAGCTACAGGTGACCTTCACAACATCTTTAGAAGATCAATATTTTATCACAATTCAGATTTGTTTATATGTCAATGAAAAAATATTTCAAAAATAGTCACTGTGATTTTTTTGTAATTAAGTACGATAAGGATATGCTTACCTTGAATAAGTAAGGAGAATTAAAAACTAACACTTGGTAAAATATTTAATCTCATAATTTTGTTTATTATCTGAGTTGATAAACACATGTACCCTGTACTACCTCTACTCTTCCCATGAGTGCCAAAAAAGGCGGCTTAGTGATAACATTTAGCAGAGAATGGTCTTCTACTTAAACTACACTGTCAATTTTGAATCATTGGCATCGATTCTTCGTGAAAAACATTTACTTAACTTTGAAGAGGGAACAAATAAAATCTTAATTAAATCAATACAACAATCATTGATCAACTAATTAACGCGATGCCATATCATTTTCAGAATTGAAGAACACCATTGAAACGCAAGTGAATGAACTGAAGTCGCAGATCGAAAGCAAGTGTGTGATGCAGTGAATTGTCGCGGCAGCGGCGGCGGCGGCCATCTTGCCGCGTCATACCATTATCCGAATACATGATGTAGCTGCTAAGGTCATGACGACATCTCACGAAACCCGTACTCACCATTACACCCCCCCACCTCCCTCGAAAATAAACATTTGGTTCGGGTACCGTCAAAATCGCGCTCAAATTTCGTAGGAGAGATTCGAATTCTAAATTTTTTCGGAATGTAGTTGGCTAGTGGCGCGTTGGTGCTTGATAATGAGCAATAATATTTTTATACATTCATAAAATGTTTTTGGAGAGCAACCATTCACACAGTGTTGACGCCGAGCGCGGAGTAGGCAAGGTCAAAAAGTCATCTAACCAAGCGGCAAAGACCATAATCAGTGTGAAAACCCACTTTTATATGTTGATGCTTGTGATATATTGTTATTTAAGTGTAATGAGGAAATATATATAAATACAACTAGAAAGAACGGTGTAATATTATTAAAGAAGGAAATGTAATAATAAGGCAATTGTTTAGCACGCGTGTAGGCACTCGACTGTTATCTCAAACATTGACTTCTCTCATCTATTCTCAGCTCTCTCGGGACGTATTCAAACTTACATTGAAATAACAATGTATTCTGTATTTGTTTTCATCCAAATTCCACTGGCTCGATGTCTGCCCAGGGTGGCCGGAGGATCGGCCGCGGCTTCGCTCTTTGCTGAATTCTTCTTCCTTGGAACCTTCGACTTTTGCCTCTAAATCTTTTGCATGCGTGCTTATGCAGTGTTAATCGATATTGTGTCTATGTATTTTGTTTAGGTGTACATACCTGTAATCGACCTAGCCTTTAATGCCACATCGAACATAAAATAGGTACAAATATTGTTAACCGACGCAAATCTAGGCAGACCTCCCACCTTCTGCAAGGTCGAGGCCTCCATAGATTTGGTTTCGTCCATTTTGTTCTTGCATGTCTAATATTAAGATCGATGTTCGTTTAGACGTAATGTAAAGGAATGTAGATAACACTTACTACACTTCGCGTTGTTTTACCGTTGCAACGACAGCGTAGCTGACGCAACGTTGGTTTTTAATCTAATGTTTTATCGATGTTTTACGCTAAGGTATAAAGTTATCACGACGTGCGAGCAAATTCTTCGAGCGATAGCCCTCAGGTGTGGTCATGAAAAGCCTTGGGAAAAACGAACAGATCATCTAGGTACACAATATTCGATTTGGCTTAGGGTATCTTACAGATAGATGTGAATTTACGGTCTATACAATTTATATGGAAGTATTTGCTGATGACATAATTATCATATCCATATAAACTATATTGATGCTATAACACATCTGCTGAAATTTACAATCTATCTGCCAATACCCTCAAATGAGATCTATGTGACGACGAAGTGGCGTTTTCGTTTGGTTCAGAGCTAATTGTTCGAACGATTGACTCCACTTAAGCTGCAAATGCAAAAGATTTGTTATCGTCAAAAGCTGTGATATATAAATAAAATAAACTAACGCTGTGCGCCAGACGCGGCCTGACCGCTCGCGCTCTTGCATATTCTCATTAGCTTCTATAAATTCTTCTACTTCGAATCTATCACTAACTCATTTGAACACCACTTCTAAAATCATCTCCTATTTATTGTAGACTTGATATCTCGAACCTACTACGGTCTTACTACGGCAAATCAGCACATCATGTATTTTCAATTTTAGTTTTAAGATTATTTTATCTACACTTCGTCATTTATGTTATGCATAATGCTTTTAAATCTTTACAATTAAGTTACATTTTAAGTTTATACGTAAGTATGTTAACTGAATTTCGCGGTCAATTATACCTACCCTCACTATGCATTGGAATCAGATCGTATAAAACTATTCAATATACACACACATGTAAATACGACAAATACAACAATAATTTCTGATTGTTTATTGAGAATGCTACTATTTTTCTGATATATAAGATTCATATTTTCTCGCACTCTATTGCACATTGGTGAATATTTTCATAGCTTGTTTAGGCCCTTATTTTGAGCACGCATAGCTATCATAGTCTACAATGTCTATATCTATATACTTTAATATATCTAAATAACTATAGATGGGCATCTAAAATGGACAGTGCTATGCCATTAGACCCGTCCGTCACGTCAACTTCACATCTCTCGTATTCGTAAGGTATATACTTAAAATTTCACAGTGTAATTGTGGTTAGCCTAGGTTTATCATGTATTACGAAAAAAAACATAGTTCTATGTATGTGCATGGCAGTTTCTAGCTAAACGGTTGTTCGTAGTTATTCGGAATAAACAATAATAGGCGTAAGTATCAATCGAACCTGTCGTTTAGTATATTATTTGACACGACCAATGTTCCGTAACTTATCCTCTCTAATCCATCCCCTTAATAACTCGATGTGTTAGCTAATACTATCTAATCTGTAGACCCTTTCTTCGTCTATGTATCTAACTAGTAGTATGACCTTAGTCTATCTCTTCGTTGTTGACTCTCATTTAAGTAGTATTAATAGTTGTTTAGAAAATTATTTTGGTACGTAGTGAAAACTAGATGCAACAAAACCGTTGGATTAATAGCGCTAATTGTCACTATATTAAAACGACGGATTGTTTTTGATGTAACGGAAATTAATTTGCATGATATTGTGGGTTGGTGTAAGTGTTAAGCTCTTGAAAAGTGTGAGTGTCGTTTCTCTTAATTGTGTGTTTGTATTTGAGTTGTGTTCGAGAACCAAGGATGTATCTAGCGCTTCTGTATCCTACGTGTCTTTGATCATGTAACTGTATGTTAAGCTTTCGATGTTCGGTGTATAGTTAATATTGTAATTAGACATAATGTTGCTTAAGTGCGCAATATTCAAAGGAATTTGGGTGATATCAAATGGTTGTTGATTTATGTGTGAATTTAGGTTGATGGAAGTTGGAACCCTTGCAATGGGGGTTCTGAACGCTGCAATTTATATATTGCTTATCAGATTGGAAATCAGAACATGAAACACTATCACTGAAATATCTCACCATGAACAACCACGACACAATGACCCTTAACTTTCAATCAATAGCCATGTCCCAACCCCGTGTTGATTTCTCCCACGGTATATTATAATGAATTTATAAAGAGGTTTATACAAGGTAGATGTGTAGCTTAGACATAAATGTACGTTAATCAGATTATAAATTTCATCACCCGTAGATAAATTTTAAGAGAATCTAAAAGTGACCAATTTTAGATTTTTTCCTGGACAAAATTAAATCAGTTGATCTTATGACTTTCATCTCAGGGTAAATATATACTACGACTATGATTGTTGTCTATTTATATATCTATGTTCAGTTAGATTATGTAGTATGGCCGTATGACTTTTTGGCCTTTAAAGGCTTTACTCTTGAGTCCTCTTTAAAAGTGATAGTGATCCTTTCTTGAATTTACCCACGTTTCCTCTTTCTCTTAAATAGGGGGTTTTAAATTTTCACTGTTATTCTTAATCCTTAGAGGAGTTATGAAATGGTAGACTTATACATTTTAATACATACCTTGTTAAACAATTTATTGATAAATTAGCCTATTGATAGTTGCACTAGATCTAACGTTAGGGACTGGCGTGGTGGGTTATGGAGTTGTCATCTTTAATAACTTCAAAACCGGGAATCTACTAAAAGGAGATTTTGACGATTGATCACACAAATGTAACGTTTACAAGGATAACATAAACATGACAGCTCCAAGTATTTCACTGCAGTTGGATTAATTGAGTAGTCAATCGAAAAAACAAATAATGCAAAGCATAAAACAAACCAATTTCCTAACACTCAAACATGAAACCAATGTTATCGACCACTTCACCAATAATTTCTATAGAAAACATTTCGGCCGACTACTCAATTGATGCAAAGATATTTATTCTGAACTCTATAACACAAACATAGAAGCAGAATAATAAGGATGGGCTGACTGTATAAGTATACAACATAGAGACAACGACACTATGGTACCACACTACACAAGAGCTTCAAACACTTTATACGCCAGTATTGATTTGTTGGTATTGTTTCTGTTATTTTAGGGGAAATTGAAACTGCATCAATTTATCGAGCCCTTTACTGTACAGTACCTATATCACTTAAACTTATATAAAAACTGACAATCGGTAATAGACGATGGTCATCAGAAACATGAATGAAAACAAATTAACAGCAATGTCGCTTGATGCAGTTTTTGTACCTCAAGAGACATGTCATGACAATGTATGAGGATCCTCTAGAGAACTGATCCTAAAGTGCCACAGTTTGCTGTTAAATCGCGCTTAGAGTATATTTTAAAAGAAAGGGATAATTTACATTGTCATAATTGTTGTATGTTACTGTATTGTGAAAGACGCAGCCTTGACATCTCTACTGTCCCTTTTGAGTATATTTACTGGGCTAGGGTCCTCGACAGTACAGATTGTTCGTCTTTATTACTGGCCAACATGATTATCACTTTTAGTGCGTTAGCTTTTAATATTAGTGACATCTAGTGTTAAAATTGCAAATTTACCAAAATTGAATAAAATTATATAACTGAAGAAATGTGTAAGACAAAATTTGTGAAAAATATCTGAAAAAAGCATTAAGTACTGTATTTATGAACGTGGTTCATGATTGTATGTTGTATTGTTATTATAAAGAAAAGGTTAGTAGTGTATCCACGATAACATTTAACTTAGAATTATGGTGAAAAACGAAAAAAAAGAGGTTATTGTTGAAAATGTTTTTAGGTAATTAAATCGGATTGAGCTTTTGTGACACCTTGTTGTTGATCAAAATCAGTTAGTGTTTCGTTCGATGTATTCGGGCTGTTTAGACAGCTACACAATGGTGTCAGTGTCTACTGTACCTTTGAGCCTGTGACAAAATTAAACCATGAATTCTAAAATCTACAATGGCTTTTCCACTAAAGCAACATGTTATGACTTTATAGCCTAACCCTACTAAAAACTGAACAGCATGTTCAATGTGCCACTCAACTTATGAATAACTGAACTTTGATCTTATTCGCACTGCAAAAATTTTTGAAGAAGTGGAAAATCAACACGGTTTAAATGTTTTTAAAAGAGTATGCGAGTTGGTGCCATGTTAGTTTCTCCAATACCTAATTTATCACTTCACAGGCTCAAAGTCACAATTGGAGGGTTTTGACACACCAGTCTGTCACATAGATAGTTATAGTGAGCTTCGCTGACTCTATTTTCGCCCTATTGTTGCGATGCATTGTTAAATTTATTTACGAGGTCCCTATTAGTTATGTATAAAAGTTTAGAGGTAGCCATTTTCATGTGAACTACATGGCGAGTGTGAAAATGGTTTATCTAACATGTTGTTAAATAATAAATAAACTACATTGTACCACCAAAAAAGTGTTTTATTAAAAAATAATACAAAACTTAATAATACTCCTAATTCCAACTACACCGACCATCTTATCTGTTAAATGCTTCCATTAATCATTCTAGCATACTCTTTTCATGTACATTATATACAAAAGTTAGACTACTATCTTGTCTATTAAAGTCTTGATATTAAAGACGTGTTCACAAATTTCTCAATTGTTATAGCGATGTAGTTATTGTCATTTACCCAAATAATCTCAACCTTTAAAAAGTTTTATTGTATTTTGTTTATCCCCCAGATACAATGTATTTATAACCAAATACATTAGTGATAGGATTAGTGACCGGAACACATACCTCTTAAAGCTTATTGCTATACTTCAAACTTATTCAAATATCGAAAGATCTTCCCAAATTCTGTTCAAATTGTCATTTAAATCATTCAAAGCTAAAAATATGTTTTCAAAAGTAGTTTTAACCCAGCCGCTGTTAGGTTGTTCTTTAAAATTGATAGTTGCCCCATCTTCAGTTATTTCAGTATTGACAATTAATTTTTCCCTCTTTTGTATTTGTTCAATTTGATTACTAACGTAACCGTCTTCATTTTTATTCGTCATTTTTTTCAATTGTTCTTGTATATTATGAAGTACTTTCCAAATTTTCTTATCGTCTTTTTCATCAATATCAATCATATTTTCTTCAATAATTTCTTCATCAATAGGTTTATTCTCGTAATCATTACTCACACTTCTGCGAGTACGGGTAGGTTTTTTCCTAGTCTGAGTTGATTCGGTATCTTGAATCATTGAGGATTGTTCTTGATTTTTGGAAACTAACCTGTTTTCTCCTTTTGTTTTATTTTTTAATTCTCTTACGTTATTCCTTTTCCGAATATTTTTTCGATATGGGATCAAACTATATCTTAGTTTATCATTTCGCCTTGTAGTATTTCGAGCTAAATGCAGTAAGTTCTCAATAATACTAAATATAGGCCTCCCATCATTTTCCTTTATACCTTCTCGCATTCTTAACAGCTGCCTTCTGAGGTTATTTGAACTTCGACTCTTTTCATTTACTTCGCGTTTAACTTTACGAGTAGCCTTTTTACGTAATTCCCTGTGGACTTCTTCCAGATATTTATTTAAACTTGCGATTCTTGCATCCAGTTCTTTATTGCCAGTTTTGATTTCGTTATAAACTATTGTATTGGATGTAATTCTATTTACTCTGGGCGTAGCGTTTTTGTCATTAGATATCGAACGTTTATTTCGTGTTTTGATACTTTCACTAACAGCTTCAGCTTCAAGCAGCTTTGCTTCGTTATCTTCTTCCAAATATTGACAAGCCTCTATGTTAGTATTTGCTATAACCCAAAAGCCGAAAGATTTGGCCGGTAGTGACAAAAGCAGAGTCCTGTAAGGTCGGACGCGCTTTACGACAGGCCGAATATCTCCTTCTTTTGTCATTTCACGACCATTCACAACGATGGTTCTACAAAGAAAATATCATTTAGTGTAAGTATTTATCATTTTATTAGTCCAATAGCGTCACCAGAGTTTCATATTGAAATAAAGACAGTAACTTAGACTTGAGTCCCGAAAGGTATAAGGTTTAAGTTTTCCATCCCCAATCTCCCAGATTATCATCCAGACAGTTCCCTACTGGACTATCATTATCATCAGACTATACGTTCCACTGCAGGGAACAGGTCTCCCCCTCAGCATTGCCATGAAAAGCTTGAATCGTAACCTACCACGCAAGCCCAATCTCGAAACTGGTTCGCGTTTTAGGTTACTGCCGTGGGAAGGCAGTGGAACGCAATGGGCTGGTTGTTTGATATATTTTTTATCAAAAGCGCCCCTTTATTGGAAAAACCATGAAAACTCACCCATTATCATCCTGACTCAGTATAAACTGCATGATATCCCCACCCTTCTCCCGTTTAGTGAGCTTGATTGATAATCTAGCAGATTCATTATCTATGTTGACTCCGTACAGAGTGACAGCTCCCGGTACGACTTTGCGGCGCAACGATGTACAGTGCGCAAATAAGACAGTGCTGGAAGATTCGATGTCCACGTCCAACACTCGTTCCCCAACCAGGTTTTTGAAAAGAAGCGCCATGTAGAAACTCTGTAATAAATTAGTTTTTAAATTAGTCATCAACAAGTATGGCAGAGCCATGCTCTGGCACATTAGGCCGACGACTAAAGCAGTACCAAGGTCTCACAGATAACTCGCGTGACACTACTGGCTTATTTATAAATAGCCAGATTTATATCAATTGTACAGAGTTTTAAAACTTATAATTAACTTTGTAAAACCAATTTTAAAAAAGAGTTACTCTAATTCATTTAGAGTCAAAATATTCAAATTGAAAAATTCTTTAAAAGATATATTTGGAAAAAAATAATTATGTTTGAATTTGAATTTATCAATAGGCCTCCATTGTGGCAATGTTTGGACAATAACGATATTAAATCAGGAGTTGACCAAATGGTCGGCACAGCTCATCCTTAGTGAAATTAGCAATAATAAGTAGTCATTACTTTCCATCAACACTGTCCTGGGCCCTAAGACGACTGATGTTCGGTCTCTCATACCAAGTAATTTACTAGCTAGAGTGCCTTCATCCGTAACACAGAAGTGCAAAACACTTTTATTTCACGGAACGATATCTGATACTGAGCGTCGGTGGCTCAATGATGTGGACTGTTGCCCTCCTACTGGGAGGGCTGAGGTTCACATCCCGCCACGTACCAATGTGTTTTCGACTTTCGAAATTATATGTACGTTACCTGATGTTCATACGGTGAAGGAAACATCGTGAGGAAACCTTTATGCACGCCTGCGAAGAGATTCAAAGGTTGTGTGTGAAGTCGTCCAATCCGCACTGGGCCCGCGTGGACAACTAAGGCCTAATCACCCTATACGGGTAGGCTCGTGCCCCTCGGTAGGGACGTTTAATGAGCTGATGATGATGATCTGACACTGCGGTAGTACTTACCTAGACGACTTGGTACCAAGTCTGATGTACTCACCAAAGTGGGTCGGTACATCTCATCCTCAGTAAGTTCAGTGAAGTGTGCAGTGGCACCACGCCGGGCTGCATGCCCCAGGCTCGCCATCCAGCCGGCAGCTCGCTGGAGTGGTGCGGGAGCATCAGCTGCTGACGGTAGCTCGGTCACCCAGAGGGGCGCGCGGCTGGCGTGGATGCGACGGAGTAGACGCACTCGCTCTAACTCTGATAGGCGCTCGAGCTCGTGCGATGATGAGTTGCTTGGTATGCAAAAATATAATTTGTTAATTGATGACCTATGTACCTATGTACGTCAGGTCTTCACGTCGACGATTCCGCAATGCTTAAAGACAAAAATCTTTGAGCAATGCGTCCTACCCGTACTTACATACGCAGCTGAGACATGGACACTGACTGCGGAATTGGTTCACAAGTTCAAAGTCACTCAACGCGCAATGGAGCGAGCTATGCTCGGGGTCTCTCTTAGGGATAAGATCAGAAATGATTTAATCCGTAAGAGAACTAAAGTTACCGACATAGCCCGCCGGATCAGCAAGTTGAAGTGGCAGTGGGCTGGTCACGTATGTCGCAGAACCGATGGCCGTTGGAGCAGACGAGTTCTGGAGTGGAGACCGCGTCTCGGCAAGCGTAGCGTAGGACGCCCTCCGGCCCGATGGACCGACGACTTGCGAAAGGTCGCTCTGGAGGCTGGATGAGGAAAGCGGAGGACGGGATATCTGGCGCGAAATGGGGAGACCTATGTCCAGCAGTGGACTGCGATAGGTTGAATAGGAATAGGTGGTGTAATGGTTGTGACGGCTATTACACCAAGGTTTCCTATTGTTTTTTCTTATTACATCAGCTACCTGTCAAAAAAGTCCCGTCCAAATCCATCCAGTCGTATCAGAGATTACCCGGAACAAACTGACAGACAGACAAATAAGTTATTTTGGCATATGTAACGTATACTTATATATATTCATAAGCATGAATAAAAAATATATTTCAATATTACAAACAGACACTACTAGGTGGTAGACTCGATACTGAGTCGTCTAGGTAGGTACCACCGCAGTGCCAGATATCGTCCCGTGAAACAGGAGTGTTATGCACTTTTGTGTTTCGGGATGAGGGCACTGTAGCTAGTGAAATTACCGGGTATATGAGACCTAACATCTGTTGTCTCGGGTGACGGGCGCAGTGCGGCATTGAGGGAGGATAATAACTGTCTATCAGTTGTTGGTCTTCTTTAATGCCGCTCTGTCATGGTCTGGCGTATCACTTACCATCAGGTGAGCGTCCTGACCGTCCTGTACACTTATAACATTAAAAAAAAACACCAATTTTATTTTATATGTAATAGGATAGATTATTGACACAGTCCTCAATCCAGTCATGGCTATCAATTTGCAGAAGTAATAAAATTACCCATTCAACATTAGCGCATCAGTCATATCCAATGATAATGTGACGTAATCCTTAAAGTCACTTTTGGAGTCTTCCCGGAGGCAGGCCGTGACGTCAGCGCCCACGACTCGCCAGCCCCTACTCCTACCTTCGGGGAAGGTTTCCACGATCACACGCAGGGTTTCTATGTCGTTAAGGTACTCATCGATGGACTGGTTTGTGCATTCTGTAAGAATAAAACAATGATATTCTGTACATATAAAGGTAGATACGCCACCCGTGCCTCATAAACAAACGAGAATACAGTTGTAGGCTCTTTGTTTATCGCTGCATTTGGAACACTTTTTCAGATGTTTTGTGAGCATATCACGAATCTATACTTTTTAACATCATTGGTATAAAATGGATTTTTTATAATACTAGTGACCCACCCTGGCTTTGCACAAGTGCAATACTGATAATAGGCACGCTCCCGCCGCCCCGGTTGGCCGGTAACGCCGCAAACCTCAAAAATAACATTATTCCTCCACTATTCAATCTGTGCTATTATACATATAAACCTTCCTCTTCATTCACTCTATTTTTTTTAAAAAAACTGCGACAAAATCTGTTACGTAGATTTGAAGATTTAAGCATACAAAGGGATATAAAAAAGCGACTTTGTTTTATACTATATAGTGAAGTATACAAAAGATCCTATTATCTTTCTTAATTTTTATAAAAATAATAAATTATGTTTTGGCGCCAATCATGCCAATAAAGTAGGCGGTTCGGAGACCGCAGTACTTTTTCTGTACACAACGAGCTAATACTCACCACTTGACTTGGCGAGCGTAGCGTAGGACGCCCGGATCGGATAACTACCACTTGCGTAAGGTCGCTGGTGGAGGCGGGATATATGGCGCAGGATAGGGTGGATCTATGACCATTAGTTAGTTGAAGTGGCAGTGGGCTGGTCACTTATGTCGCAGAACCGATGACCTTTAGAGCAGACGAGTTCTGGAGTGGAGACAGCGTTTCGGCAAGCGTAGCGTAGTACCGAAGGACCGATGGAACGACGACTTGCGAAAGGTCGCTGGTGGAGGCTGGATGAGACAAGAGAAGAACCGGGATATCTGGCGCAGAACAGGGGAGACCTATGTCCAGCAGCGTCGGAGGCTCAATGGTGTGGACTGTCGCCCTCCTACCGGTAGGGCTGAGGTTCAAATCCCGACACTTACCAATGTGTTTTCGAATTTTCGAAAATATATGTACGTTATCCGACGCTCTATTGGTGAAGGAAAACATCGTGAGGAAACCTGCGATGCCTGCAAAAAAATTCAAGGGTTGTACGTGAAGTCGTCCAACCCGCTGGGCGCGCGTGGACGAATACGGCCTAATCACCCTATACGGGTAGGCTCGTGCCCCTGATGATGATGATGTCCAGCAGACTGCTAAAGGTTGACAAGAAAAAGGTAGAGAATAATTATACTTCTACTAACCGTATCCCAACTGCCAGTAAATATTTTCGACGCGCTCCTTTTCAGCTACTGATAGTAAATCCAACGCCATGTTAGGATCCCACATACCGACGACTTCAAAGCAAAAACAATTTCAAATCCTGTCGCGTTTGCCCAGCTTGCAAATCTCTTCCATTCGTCACTAGTCACTTGGAATTTTTCGACATTTCTCTTTCTAATCTTCTTTAATAGTTTATCTAGTACTGCAGGATTATAATTTACTTCTACATCTAAAGGACTGTTATTAGTTTTGGATTTTGATTGTAAATTTTCTTTTTTCGCGTCTAATTCCTTTACTGCTTCTTTGTCTCTACTTCCAGCGTGTTCTTCAATGTGCCTTTTCCATTTACGCTTAAATAGATTCTCCAGGAGAAATCTTCTCGGCTCATCGTCTTCGTCTTTGTCTATGGTCGGATAGTCTATGGTTATGGTTGAGTTGGGGAAGGTCATGTGAGCTGTGGACGGTCCAGCAATGCGGAGGTATGCTGGTGTTAAAGATGATGCCATGCAGATGCATTCTTTGCTGAAATATCAGAAGCTTGTTATCATTATTTACTAGACCTCAGAATAGGTATATCTTATGGATAGATCATTATTACTCTGAAAAATGTTTCTAATTTACGGCCCTGTTTCGGTTTTGATACATTAAAGTTTAAGTTGCAAGTAGGTATATTTATCTACATAATTTCTGGACCACTACGCATCAGGATGTAAATAAAACATAAAAATATCTATTTAGAATATTTACAACATTACATTATTCGGTAACTAAAATATATTACACCCTAAACACTTAAAAATAAAAAAATTAAAACTAAAAAATATAATTAAAAAGAAGTCCCTTTCGGCAAAGTTCCGAAAATACTGGCAGCGTTACCCTTTGGATTGCCAGACTGATTCTTTGTCCAAGGTAGCTGCAGATCTTCAGTCACTGTGACGTCGACTAACCTTTTGGAAATCTCTTTGAAAAGCCTCAAAGCACTAGGACCCCACGGACCAAGGGTCTCGACACCGAACGGAACAAATCATATTCGGAGCCCAGATCCCTGTATTTGCATGCTTTGGCTTTTTCAGCCGCTTCACAAGCCGCACCAGCTCTGTTGATTGTACCATGTAGATGGGAAGGGGCCAGCGTGTCTGCCACAAGTTGCATCCATACTAGCACCCGCCCATCCTATGGAATCAAACTCATGCCATCCGGCCTTTTGCCATCGTCTCTTGCAATACCAGTCGGCTCAAGTAGACTTGGCACGTTGACGGTGGCAAGAGACCGGCATATGACATCGTTAAGTGCATGTCTCGAGAAGCGACCTGCACTTTTTTGGCAAGACAGACCGTGATGTCCAGCTGGTCGACATCACTGCCGCAGGGACATATATGTGGAGCGCAATTATTATTAAATAAGATATCCACTTCACACAACACAGGACCACCTTGACCCAATTTATATCTAATCATTTATTTGATAAGCAAGTACATTGTACTAAAGGTGTTAAAAAATGGATAGCAACTTATTTTGTTAATAAATACATATTACGTACAGAAAACGACCAAACCCAGAAAAAAGACATGTTCCAGCACAAAAATTGTACAGCATAGGATCGCACCCTGCCCCTGGTATAGTCGCCCACGTGTCAAGTTCGTACCAATACACAGAGATCGCCAGTATAACACTCAAACAAAACTTTGTAAAAAAATAAATAACATGAAAAATATATTTTCGACTTACTACTTATTACTAGCTACAATACAAGATGACATACTTGACACTGAGTCGTCTGGATATGCATTTAGTGCCTTTTAACATCTGTAACTGTGTTTCCAGAAAAGGGCTCGTGATTTTATTTTATGTTACAAAGTGTACAGGACGGCCAGAACGCTCACCTGATGGTAAGTGACCCGACCATGCCAGAGTTGCATTGACTGAGACCAACAACTGATAAACAGTTATTATTCTCCATCAATGTCGAACTACGCCCGACACCTGAGACAACAGATGTTAGGTCTCTTATACCCGGTAATTGTACTAGCTACATAAATAAATCTAACCCACAAAGGCTCAGATCACAAGACCACAGAGGAAGTCAGTAATACGAATTGTTAACTACTATCATCCTAAGATTGAAGCCGATAATCCATAGCCTTAGATAAACAATTAACTATAATAATCTCTCTCAAAAAGTGTCCGCGGTAAAACTCTTGCCATTACGTCAGTTAGGCAGAATTTTCATTCATTATCACGTCGATCGCTCATGCCATAATGCCATGTAGTAGTATGCTGGTGCTTTATTTTGTACCCTTTGAATGAGGCGTTAAGGTCGAAATTTTAGTGAATAAGTTTTAGGCCATTAATATAAAAATAAGTCAACAAGTTCATATTTCTTCGTGATTGTGTATCCAGTGAGTTTATTGCTAATGTAAGTTCATAGCATAACTCGAACAGTAGTATGCACTCCATATATGCAAATAAGCAATGCATACCCTATACGTCTAGACAACCCGGGAAATCGCCAACATATTAAATGATTCCCACTTATTCGCCCATTTTCCTTTACAAATTTGAAACCAGGCGATGTGACGTCATCAACAGCACTTAATTGGGTATTTGACACCACTAATCGTTGGCGCACTTTTTATGAACTGTCAAAAAGGAACGTTTCCATATATTTTGTATGAGATTATTGAAACTTGACGTCATTGCACACTAACATCAATTGACCTAATATTTACTGGTTTCAGTGTATTTAAAAATACAATATTGCAAATAAACAAAAGTGATCAATGAAACGACATGTAAAATAAAGTGCACTTTTATGAAAATAAGGTTTGGTATTTTATTGCGAATGGTGGAGAATACCGAATTTGAGAAAATTGTTTATTGTGTATGTGACACTCACTTTGCATACCCTACTTATAATCTCTGTGCACGCCACTGACTTATTACAATATAACTCATCATCATCATATCAGCCACATGATGTCTGCTGCTGAACATAGGCCTCCTCAAATAACTTCCACTCCAAACGGTCGGAAGCTATCTGCATCCAGCGGCCACCCGCAACCTTCCTCAGGTCATCTGTCCATCTTGTGGGTGGCCGTCCCACGTTACGCTTGCCGGTACGCGGTCTCCATTCGAGAACCTTCCGGCCCCAACGGCCATCGGTTCTTCGGACTATGTGCCCTGCCCATTACCACTTCAGCTTGGTGACGAGTGACTATGTCAGTGGCCTTAATTCTTCTACGGATCTCCTCATTTCTAATTCGATTACGTAGAGAATCACCAAACCAAGCATATAATAATATAGCTCACCTGCTGTATTTGTCACTGCCCGCGAATAAATACTTGGGGTCCACGGTGAAACTCAGGAAATTCCTGCTGACTTCATTCACGTGTTGTTCTGTGCCTATGTTTACACTGTACGTTTCCGATCCCACTAAAACTACATAACTGGATAAAGAAAGGAATATCTTCAGAAGACTTGACAATAGACCCATTTTTACATACTAAACCGATATGGTTGCTTGTTGCGATTATTTATTTATTAAAGTATGCTGCGGTGCAAATGTGCAGTCGGTATTTTGGGAAATGGCTGGCTGTTTCATGATGAACTTTTACTTTACAATCAACCAGCCTGTAACGGGACACTGCAAGGTGCAGGCCTTCCCTTATAACATGGCTACAAAGGAGTTGGGCCCACTTAACACGCGAGCGCCATGAATGGGTGGGTGTGAACGACTACAATCCTTATTTCTTTGAAAAAGAGCAGGCATATCCATTAGCGTGGATCTCTGACATCAACTTGTCTCCCACAAAAGCAAACTTCAATTATCTCCAAAATTTCCAATCCAACAACATCCGAAATTTCAAATCCGTGACTCGAAAAAATATCGGTTTTACATGACTTTGTTTTTCTAAAATAGAATGTATTTTCTAAAATAAAAGAACCTAGCCTAACGATATACATATCTTTGCTTATTACATCAGCTAGGTAGCTGAGCTTGGCAGGTGCCAAGAAAGTCGCTTCCAAATAGGTCCAGCCGTTTACCAAAGATTACCAGGAACAAACACACAGACTAACTACATACACCAAAAAAGGATTATTAAAATTCAAAATATAAATTCATGTGGCGAAACGGTTATTTCAATGTTACAAACTCTCCAATTTTATTTATACGTAGAGATGCATACATATATAGATAAGAATGAAATTATTACGTCTTCTCAAAAAGACATTACACACAACTTCCATTTCACTTATCTAGCTGTAACATAAATTCCGCTGATACCACCAAATGTAATATTAGCTCAAGGTGGCACAGCTCGATCGTGATTGTATTGTAATTGTATAACACCATTGTTTTGTTTATGTTTGCCGAATCACGTTCGGGTGTCAAGTTGATTTTGCATAATATTCATCCGTAGATTGGATCTCTTTGGTACATCATCATCATTTCAGACCATGACTGGGCTGAATACCAAATACAGTCATTACGAAAAGTCATCATGTAATAGTCGGTGGCTCAATGGTGTGCCTCCAGATCGGGAGGACGCAGGTTCAAACCCCGCGACGTGTTTTCGAATTTTCGAAATTATATGTACGTTATCCGACGCTCTTACGACGAAGAAAAAACATCGTGCAGAAACCTGCGTGGTCGAGTAAAGCCTATATACGCCCTATAAGGGAAGGCTCGAAACCCTCGTGCCCCACGGTGGGGACGTATAATGAACTGATGATGATGATGATATAGTCATTACGAACGGGGCAGTAAAGTGTATTCATGGTAATGCATGTCATCATCATCAGCTCATTAAACGTCCCCACCGAGGGGCACGGGCCTACCCGTATAGGGTGATTAGGCCTTAGTCGTCCACGCGGGCCCAGTGCGGATGGGACGACTTCACACACAACCTTCCAATCTCTTCGCAGGCATGAAGGTTTCCTCACGATGTTTTCCTTCACCGTAAGAGCGTCGGATAACGTACATATATTTTTCAAAAATTCGAATATACATTGGCACGTGTCGGGATTTGAACCTCAGGCCTCCCGGTAGGAAGGCGACAGTCCACACCACTGAGCCACCGACGCTCTTTTCACAGGAAATGCTTTTCACTTGGTAATGCATGTACCCGTTTCAAATTCAAATTCAATTTTATTTTGAACTAAGTGTAATAGGTTCTTAAGTTTTAGTATG
>PQWD01006236.1:0-29783 GCA_019425675.1 Leucinodes orbonalis
CTTTTTCATTAATTCTGATTGTATTTTTAGGTATATACAATTTTACGAAATGATTCAACTGTCCAAACAGCCGGTGGACTCCATTTATGTCAAAATTTTATTCATTTAAAAGTTCAGTAAGCATATTTTTGCGGCTAGCATAAATCAAGATGTTCTGCTTAAGGCCTATTTGAACCCCTGAAAAAATTGTTTACGGTTGGAGAAAACATATTTATCTCATGTTATTTATTCGTTCATAATATATCGACCTAAAATATTAGTCTTAATAGTAACAGTTCCAATAGTATTCATACTGCGATCCATTATCAAGAAATTCCATCATTCTGTCACACCATCTGGCTTCCACGGCCATATTTCTATTCCGTCTGCATCGCCCACCCCGCAACGCATAAAACACTGCCCATCTCTCTCACACCTACTGGAAAATATCAACTTATGAATAAGAGTGAATGGGACGAATAGTAATTTGTTTTAATGAAAGAATACGTGACTGAGTTCCTGTAATAAGCACATTGGTTTTCGTATTTTCTTTTGTGTATATTGTGTTTGTAATTTGCTGCTTTTGTACTTTAAGTTTAATAAGTAATGGACGTAAATAGAGTGATGTATATCTCCTTTGTGATTTTGAAAAGATTAATGATTTAACTTATTTATGCATAAAATCGTAAGCTTGCTTAAGACGAGCGAGTGAATTTTAATATCAAGGCTAAATATAAGCAAAGTAAATGTTAATCAGAACTAAATCAGAATTTATGAATGAAAGTTATTTCTGGAGACCTTCCTCTAGCAATGAATGTTTAGTAGTAAGTAATTAAAACGTTTTAGGACTAGGTAGGATCATAATCTTTTAACTTTTGTCTATTAATGGGCTTGATCTTATACTTTTTAAGAGGATATTTCCAGTATTTTCATAGTATTGTAGTAGTTAGATATACGTAGTTATGTTAGATTTCGGTATACAGTTTTAATAAAAATTGAGGCGTTTATTATGACCATGAATTTTAATCGGATAAATAATTGTCAAATAAACTCCTTAAGCTTATCTTTAGATTTATCTAGAATGAAAAATTTGTGAAATGGCAACATCACATAAAAAACAAAAATATTTTTCGGGAACTTTTGAGACAACTCTTTGTTTCTCTTCCATAAAATAAATATTTTATGAAGTCTCAAGTTCGGGAAAACTAAGCTTCAAAAAGTTTCTAAGTGGTTTAAGGTATGACTCATTTTTGTAAAATAAATTTAACACAGCACTACGTTGCACACATATTTTTTAATTGCAACCGTTTTCAAAAATATCTGGACGATTATTTTTGAACTAGCGATCCCCTACCAGCTTCCTATGAGAATTATATATTTTTAAATAAAATACCTATAATCTATGTTACTCAGGTTGAATGTAGCTACTCGTATGTTGAGATAATTTTTGTATTCAGCTCACTAGTTTTTGAGTTTATTCATTACAAACATACACACAAAAATACAAACTTTTCCTCTTTATAATATTAGGTATTATCATAGATATCCCCATACAATCGAGATTTCTGTGGATATTATGAACTCATGCACCCACACACTCACGCCTTAATAAAACATTCACCCACACACGAGTGTAATGATCCTTTGTGTTTGAGCATTGTATTTTTAAGCATTGCGCAGGCTTTCTGAATATTTATGAAAAGACTAACGAGCTTCGTTCTATTTTAGGCTGAAAACAATATTATTTTGTTTTCTTTTTTTTTTAGCTTTGCCATATTGAGTTAGTAATTATATTTTTATTAATCCTTTTTCTTCTATTTTTCTTAGTATTGGTCTTAAATCATTAAATACGTTTATCACTGGATATGATTTCATTAATCAATTTCGATTTGTTCTCGACAAGTTTGATGATTTCAAGATAAGTGTATGAAAAGTGTATAGTTTCTTTTCGTAGTAATATTGGATTTTTTTGCAGAATATATCTTCATTTATGCAATCTTCAGAAAGACTATAGGTTGTTTGGACTATATATGTAGTATATATGTCACAGTCAGATAACAAGAACCGTAAATTTATAAACCTTACTATGATTCTAAACCATTGGTAAATTGTAATATTTAGGCCTATATTCACGCAAATTGGTAAACTTACTAAAATCATGCGTTAAGTAAGAACAATCAAATTTACTAAAGCGCTAAAAAAGTTAATACATTTCCTAGCAAAACTTAATAATTTATTATTAAATATTTATTTATTAATTTGCTGTTCTTATTATTGTTCGGTGACATATGTGCAATAATAATTGCCAATGGCTAAAATAGTAAAGAAATGCTTAAAAATCAATGAATGTTTTCAAAGGTGTATTCAATAAATACTTTTATTTAAGGTAAAATGATAGAGATAAATTTGTTGTAGGTAGAGTAACATTCCCAGACGTAAAAAAAGGTATAGTAACAGTAACTCCTTTAATCTTTCGACATAAATTTTTCATACCATAACATTAAACTTGTTACAAAACACTTCATGGAGAACAACGAACAAATACACATTAATTTACTACGTAATACCGTTGATAATTTCATGTGACAACAGAACGTTTGTCCCTAGGGCTTAATAAGGTTCAACTGGGAAATAAACTATTAAACGTGCTGGACGAAAAGAAACTCTATCGTGTAATATAAAGGTACTTTGTACTTTGAGCACCTGTATATTTATTCCCAAGATAGGAAGAGAAGCTCTATATGCATAATGCAGTTTGCAAATTGCTGTAAAGCTGGCGATTTTGTATTTTGGCACGGTTCGGATGGTGTTCCTGAATTTATTCGAATGCACTTTCAGATATATAAGTTTTCTTTACACAGCGCCATCTATCTTCAAAAGGCATCTAGCCTGTAAAAGGGGTACTAAACAACGGGTAAACATCAAGTCCCCACCGAGGGGAAAAAGGCTGCCCGTATAGGGTGTATAGGCCTAAGTCGTCCACGCTGACCTAGAGCGGATTGACCGACTTCAGACGGGAAGGCCTGTGCCCTTCAGTGGACTGTTATAGGCTGATGATGATAGTACCGAATGTGTTTGTAATTGGAATGTGTTTTCCAATTTTCGAAATTCTTTGTACGTTATCCGACGCCCTTACGGTGAAGGAATCATCGTGAGGAAACCTGCACAGGCCTGCAAAGAAATTCAAAGGTTGTGCGTGAAGTCGGCCAATCCGCACTAGGCCCGCGTGGACGACTAAGGCCTACACATCCTTTACGGGTAGGCTCGTACCCCTCGATGCCTTTCGGACGTTTCTTTCTTTCTAGTATCATTACGTAAGTATAAGGTACATCATTCAAAAATTCAAAGATAAATTATGTTGCGAAATTTCAGAGTTCATGAATACCGCACAAAAGCTTTTAAATGAAAATCTTTTGCAGTTAGAAGCCCTTACTTAAGAAGCAGCGTAAAAACTTTTGATAGCTGTTAGGGATAACAAATTGTCTTTGGCAAATATTTATGGTAATTCATTACAGTATTAATGAGACTTTTATTTGTTGGAGTAGTTGTTATTAGTTATTTTGCGTGTCTATAGACAAAAAGTAATATTAATTGCTAATGAATACGTAACATAATTTATTAGCATTTGTCTATGTCTATTCAACCTATCGCAGTCCACTGCTGGACATAGGCCTCCCCCATTTTGCGCCAGATATCCCGGTTCTCCGCTTTTCTCATCTTATTAGCGTTTATTCACTGTAATTTTTAGTGGACGAAAAAAAATTTGCAAAAATACTATTTACACTCAAAGATTGGAGCTTCATGGGTGTGAGTATGGTACTCACCATAATTTTTTAAAGAGATTTTTATAAGATTTATTATTGACTAGCTGTACCCCGCGGTGTTACTCGCGGTATAAAACGTAGCCTTTGTGTTTATTCAAGGTATAGCTATCAAAATAAGCTTTGTAAGCCGTGCAGCTCACGCGACGAAAGTTTCGCGAGGTACAACATTACTTATTTTCATAAAATAAAATGTTTGCATATACAAATGTAATTTTGGTGCATGATCCGTATGCTGGTAAAAAACGGTTATTTCAGTGTTACAAAAAGACACTCCAATTTTATTTATATATATAGATAAGCAAAGCACTTAGTACCAAAATGAATGAACTTGTATAAGTATAAATGTCGAATAAAATAAAGCATATTTTTGGGTCCAATCGATAAAATATTCCCATTGGAACAGTCAATTCATATTCACTGCTAAACATGGTTTATGGTCAACATATTCAGTGCATTGACTGAAAAAGCCAGAGCAGTCCAACGAAGATTGCATGAATTATTCAATTTTGATCACCTCTCACCTAAGAGTACCCACTCTCACTCTCATGTCGGAGTCTGTAGTACATAATGATTTGGTACATATGGAGTTATTTACTGTACCTTAAAAGCGCGTTTTAGTCCACTGCTTGAAACTTAATACGCTTGAACTTAATACACTCATCATCATCAGCTCATTAAACGTCCCCACCGAGGGGCACGAGCCTACCCGTATAGGGTGATTAGGCCTTAGTCGTCCACGCGGGCCCATTGCGGATTGGATGACTTCACACACAACCTTCGAATCTCTTCGCAGGCGTGCATGAAGGTTTCCTCACGATGTTTTCCTTCACCGTAAGAGCGTCGGATAACGTACATATATTTTCGAAAATTCGAAAACACATTGGTACGTGTCGGGATTTGAACCTCAGCCCTCCCGGTAGGAAGGCGACAGTCCAAACCATTGAGCCACCGACGTTCTTGTCAAATATAAGTAATACACTCATATATAAGTAAATAAAATATTTTTTTCTTTTTATTTTAAATTCGTTGTTATAAACGTTTTCTATTTTTAAATCTCTTCTTATAGAACAACTCATCATCCAGCTCATTAAACGTCCACAACGAGGGGCACGAGCCTACCCGTGTAGGGTGTATAGGCCTTAGTCGTCCACGCGGGCCCAGAACAACTCAGGTGTGTTTAACTGACTAATGTATTTAAATAGTACAATTTATCTCTAGTGAAGAAACTACGAAAGTTTCTCAATTTCCTAGAAAATTTATCAATTTACGGTTCTTGTTATTTTCCGGTGACATAAACCAAAATTTCCACAAGGGACAAAAAACCGAGGCAGACTTGTTGCAAATTAGGAAGATGAACTTATATCAGCAGCCGGACCAGAATGAAAGATTTCAAGTAGACCAATAAATAAATAATAAATATCCATCAACGTTCATACAACGTCATCTAGCCCTAAACATTTTAGCATGGTGACTAAACAACTGATAAACATACTTATTTACATATTATACATAGAAAACCCAAACAGACGTCATGTTCATGCACACAAATGTTTGTACTGCCAGGGACTGAAACCGGAATATTTGGTTTAGTAGCCGACGTCTTAACCATTAGGTACACCAAATGGGCCGTCAATATTAAAATTTTATCGACAATTTTTAAACTACAAACACAAAATTTAATTTTTCTTCTTGGTATAAATGAAAAGGTTTTTTATTTTATTTATAGCAGAAGGTTCGAGTTCTCTAAGCAAAGTTTAGCATATATTTGAAGTACATTCCCAATTTCCATTGTTTGCCGACCTTTAGCTGTAGCTCAGGATTCTAATATCAGGGCGCTATTGTAATAGACACTAAGCAATTTCTAAGAACCAATTAATACCATAGTAGTACACTTGAGAGCTTTATTGTTCTCTATTGAAAACCTCTCAGACTTGTAAATATTTTACCTGAATTTTGCTTCACAACATTTACCCTTATGTTATATTTACATAATTATAAGACGCTCTCCTGTTCAATTAATTTAAATAGAATTTTTAAGGAAAAACATACAATTCGAGCCGCAGTATCCACTGCTGTGACAGATATTGTCTAATGATATCCGATAGATACAGTAGACCTAACATTCATTTATTTATTATTAAGAGCGTCGGTGGCTCATTGGTGTGGACTGCTACCTGATCTGATGGGTGGAGGTTCGAATCCTGCGACGTACCAATATCTTTGCAAGTTTCCGAAATTCTATGTACGTTTATCCGACGCTTTTACGGTGAAGGAAAACATCGTGAGGAAACCTTCGCACGCCTACGAAGAAATTCAAAGGTTGTGCGTGAAGTGGGTCAATTACACAGGCACGCGTCGACGACTAAGGCCTATACACCCTATAAGGGAGGCTCGTGTACATCGGTAGAAACTGATAAAGACCAGATGATGGTGATAGTATGCTTTCGATAGGCCGTAAGCGTAAATACTATTGACATACAAAAATTATATTATGAAATAAAGTTACAATGGAAAAATGAAAAACCATATTGCTCGATAATGACTGCTTTTGTTTTATGACTGCGAGTCATTAACGAAATTCGACGTTCGACGACCCATGTGGTGTTACGGTCGAGACGTCGGCTACACGAAACCAAGGGTACGAGTTCAATCCCTCGGCACTACATACATATTTTGTGTGTATGAACATGACTGTTTCTATGAATAATATGTATGTATTTACAAAAAGAGATGTATATTATATATGTTTATCCGTTGTTTACTACCCATACTACAGGCTTCACATTTAACTTGGAGCTAGATGGCGTGTGAGTGTCCGTGGATATTTCTTTTATTCCTGTTAATCTCATTTATTAGCCATTATAATGATGAAATTTTATTTATTTATGTCCAATATTGAAGAAGATCCTATTATGATTCTAGCAGTCACAATCAATTTTGTACCGATATGCTAACCAGGTCATCTTTTAAGGTATACAATGACATTTTTAAGCTAAAATTTATAGTAAATAAAAAATGTCTATATATAAATAGCCATCAGAACGAAAGCACTAATGAAAATTGCATTTACTTACTATTACATAAAAAAACATCTTCCCTTGTAAAGAATTGCTCTATTAAACAGTCTTTGAATTGTGCCCATAAAAGGAAGAATTGACGGCCCATTTTCCTTAGAATACTTTATCTAAATAAGCGGAGACACTTTAAATTAGGTAGTCAAAGCCTTTTTATTGATTCTGTTTGAAGACGTAATAACCAGTTTAGATAGACTTCCCCTTATAATTTGCTGAGCGTTATAATGATGTTTTATTTTTTTTATTTTCAAATTACAACCAACAAACAAATTTTACAGTGAATATAAATAAATATTCACCGACATTCACACAGCGCCATCTAGCCCCAAGTTAAGCGTGCAGCCTGTATGGATACTAAACAACGGATACATATACTTATATATATATTTTTTTGTAAATACATACATAGTATACATAGAAAACACCCAAACCATTACAAACAGACATGTTCATGCACACAAATGTTGTTACTGCCCGGGGATCGAGCCCGAAACCCATGGTGTTGCAGTCGACCTCTCAACCGCTACACCTAATGGGTCGTCATATAAATAACAAACATAACTTATTTAAAATTATTTTATTATGTAACTTATAATATTAAGTTCCTGATTATGCGCTATGGTGGCTCATTAGTGTCGACCGTTGCCTTCCGATCTGAAAAGCGGAGGTTCAAATCCCGCCTCGTACCTTTCAAATACTATGTTCTGGTCTTTTCAAATACTATGTTCGATATCCGACACTCTTACGGTGAAGGAAAACATCGTGAGAAAACCTGCGCACGCCTGCGAAGATATTCATAGGTTGTGCGTAAAGCCGGCCAATATTGTATTTACAAAAAATATATATATAAGTATGTTTATCCGATGTCTTGTACCCATAAATAAAAAATTACAGGCTGAAATCCTAGATTGAGACTAGATGGCGCGCGCTTTGTGAATACGAATGAATATTTATTTATTTATATGTAGTCTAAGCTTTGAGCTTTTAGTAAGGAGTTACATAGCAGCATGGTTTGCTGTGAATAGTGGATTGAAGGGCGTGTTACACATCGCACAAACCCCACAATAACGATCCTATTATAACTGTTGATGGGCTTTCTCTTGAGCATAGACTATACTGGTAGAAGAGACGTGTTAAAAGATGGAGCGAGCATGCCCAGAAAAAGCCTATTCCAATTATCTTCTCTTATCTTATTAAAGCATTTTAAAATTAACAGAATTGGGGTGTTTTTCTTTTAAAAAGTCCATCCTGTTCCGCAGTCATTTATTATACATTAACTGAACCGCAGATAAAATCAAATTTTATGATAGCGCAGAGGGTAAAGTTACAAAAGAATGCCATTAAATATCTCACAGAAAAACAGCAACGCAATTTAGAGCGTCGTGGGCTAGCATAAGTTAAGTAAAGAAACAGATGTATTAAGTTTTATCTATAGTTTTTAAGTGCTGTAAATCTTGTGTTAGAAATGTTCTATGATTTCATCATCTTAAAATATCTATTAAAATCCAGTGAGTAAATGGCAGGCTCGATACAGAGACATCCACGTAACAGTGTTATAATAGGAGTTTTATATACTTCTGTGTTTTGGAAAACACTGGGTAGGTATATTTAGACTCTGTTAACTTCAATTACGATAAGTGAATCAATTGCTTAAAGTGATATCCAATCCGACTCCTGTGACTACATTTCGAATATGATTTCCTATTATTTTAAATACATAGCATACAGGATTAGCAAGTTGAAGTAGCAGTGGGCAGGGCACATAGTGTGGAGAACGATGGTCGATGAGGTTCTCGAGTGGCGTCCACGTTACGTAAAATGAAGTGTAGGCGACCTCTACGATGGACGGATGACCTGGTTAAGATGCGGGTAGTAGATGGATGTCAACTGCTAGAGATAGGACCGCGTGGATATCATTAGGGGAGGCCTTCGTTCAGCAGGACATATTATTATGCTGTAATGATGACGACGATGGTACATTTAAAAACAGAAATAAATAAATTAATCAAATTAAAATTACTTAATTCCCAATTATTTAAATCGTTCGTCATATATGCTTTTTACCGCCGTTCTTAAAATCCCAAACAGCAACATGTCCAATTTGGCTTTTAATTCCCCAGATTTATGGAACCTTATAAATTGCGCTGACGTTGAATACGAAAATGAATCCTGAAAAAATGTTCTCCCAACGAAATTGGATCATAAAACGCCGACCGAACAATCGAGACCGAATTATTATAAGGCTTTTGTGAAAACTACGTTCTCACATATAACTTTTTTTAACTTTGGCTCTTGTGTTCGGCAGAGATTAAACAAAGCGTGAATAATTTCAAACTTTATCCAATTTATTTAACGTGAAGTCTGTATGCCTAATAAAGGTTTCATTTATACGTTTGAGAGCGTCGATGGCTTATTGTGTGGACTGTTGCCTTGCAATCTGGAGGATGCAGGTTCAAACCACACGTACCAACGTATTTTCGAAATTATATGTACATATCCGACGCTCTTACGGTAAAGGAAATCATTGTGAGGAAACCTGCGCACGTCTATAAAGAAATTCAAAGTTTGTGCGTGAAGTCGGCCAATGCCAGCATGGACGACTAAGGGTATACACCCTATACCTACGGGTATGTATAATGAGCTGATGCCTTTACATATACTTCTACATATTATACAAGATATGGCGACTTTTAAAAATAAAGAGCGTATTCCTATAAAAAGGACCGCCATCGCATTTCTATACCCCAGAGTGTATAGAAATGTCTTACCGGCAAAATGTATATGGGGGTGGTGTCATTTTATCATCGGAAGAGCCGTATGCTCGTTTGCCTTTTATCGTATAGTTTCTTCAATGCCACTCTGTCATAGTCAGGCGTAGTACCACTTACCATCAGGTGAGCGTCCTGACGTCTGTACACTTTGTAAGTATGTCATTATTACAGGACACTTAAAAATTATGCAATTGTTTCAGTGGTTCCTCGTCTAAGTTTAAACCAAGTCCTTAGAATTGAATTTAGCATAGACTCTCTCTCTGAGCATGGGTTTAAAATCTAAGGACTGCACTTTATAATGTCATCAACATTCATCATTGAAGGTTGAATTTTTAAAACATAATATGATCATGGTTAGCCATTAAGCCAAACCGGGAACTTCATGGGCGTCGCAAATACTATCGTAGAGATTGAAAGATATAGATATTAATTCCGTGAACAAAATTATGTTATGTAGTATATATCCGTAGTAATGTGGTATAAAAAGGCATTAACTCGGTGTTGCGCATATAAGCCTACCAAGACCTGAATTTTTTTAATGCGATTGGCCTGATATTGTTCTTTACGATATAACTACAAATACATTCAAAATGACTAACGCTTAACTACGCTAATTTTTAAAAGATAAGAATAATATGTAAATTAAAAGGGGTTTTTTCAAACAAAATTAAGGGCTAATAAATTTATTAAGAAATCACATACATTTAAAACTTCATAGCCCAACCATCACACATATACAAAGATATTTTCATCATTATTAAATTCTTATCACGTACTTCACTGTATCACCTGCTTCGAAACAAAATTTTATACCATGAATTGGTACAAGATATTTTAGTAGTTTTTAATTTTATCCTGGTCCAGTACGAGTATTTACGTTCCATATTTAATGCATTCATTGACGAAAAACGTAATTTCTATACTTATGTCACTTTTCAAAACATTTTGACTTTACCAATGAATCAGTCCATCATGAGTTTAAAAAACTTACATTTTCAGTCTGATCACATTTTACTTTCCCGTCCGTATATTTCCCGCTAATCAATCGCCTATTGAAGCAACGCTTTTCTTAATTTAAGCTATCTACCTTTTGATTGCAAAATGTCTTATAATCTAGCCACAAATTTCTCTAAAAATTTTTAAACTAAATAACATCAAAACTTCATATGCTGTATGAATCGAATATCTTAAGTTAACTTAAGTCAAAAGTAAAACTGTACTTAAAATCTACAGATTCAATAAGCTGAAATTTTTACAGCTCCGTATGTGTCGATGGAAATTTTTTTAAGACCGCATGGTACAAATTATAAAACGCATACACTGATACACTTAATATAACAACTAACGATCCGCCAAAGACGAAACTTAGAAAGTTCCCGTCAATCATTGTGGTCCCTTGAAGAGATCTGGCATGACCTTGGAACAGGTCTTTGTACCGGCACCCGCTTGCTTTCTCTCTTCCATCATTTTCTTCATCGATGAAAGTCTCTCTTTGAGCTCGTCAATTGACTCCAACATATCCTCGGACGCTGTAAAGGAATTCTAAATTGTATTTCAAAGGTATTTGTATCAGGACGCAAAGCATTAACCAGGGCCCCAATTCCGATAAATTTTAAATGCCCTAATAGATTCTTTACTGTGTATCATAGTACAATTTTACACTCATTCTTCTGTTTTATGGTTGATATGATTGGTAACACCATTTGACAATTCATTTAACTATAATTACCATTTTAAACTATTAACATTAAAGTTGTACAGGCATAGCAAAATTCTATTTGCATTATAGTGTCGTTATGTCAAATACTTTAGTAGAATGAAGCACAGGTGAGATTAGTTGTCAGGTAACTGTAGCATAACAGTCCTTGTAAATAATGAAGTTTTACTGATTTGACTTTAATGGACCAGCCCTCTGATAGACTTAGGGGCCTCGCCGATAGTGAAGGTTTTTGTTATAATATTAAAGCTTCACAGACGGGTTAGAGACAACAGCACCTTATTAAAGATTTTGTGTATGTCCAGGAGCGGTCTCATTCTTAAACAAGTTTCAATAAATTAAACAGAATGAACTCTTCGTTGTATTTTGAGAAAACATGTTTATTATAATTTAAAAAATGTAGTCAGGAAAAGCAATCAAAACTACATTCGCATTGAATTTTTGATTTTAAAAATAAATATATGTGTTGCCTCGACTTCTTTTAATTTTATGTGCTACAGAAGTGAAACTATTTGAATTTTGCGAAGTAAGATTGTATAATATAAATGGTCCGAGTATATTGTATTTATTAATGTTTCATTATAAAATAAAACGTCAGTTAAAATTTTGATTTTAAACACAGCGTTATAATGACGTATGCTGATAAGGTATTTACTAATTTACGCGTCTTCCTTCGTTATCAGAAATATACGAGTGTAGTAAATTTGATTAATCCGTAGTTTTATCGCTTACGAGTGTGCATAGATTAAATCCAATACAAGTTCGTGTATACCTACATAAAAAACTAATTTAAGTACTGCTTGTAGTTTGTTATTATTTATTTAATTAAGTTATCACTTAACAACTTTTTGATATATATGTTTTCAAAAATACTCTACACCCTTAAGTTCCGACACATTTATAATTGTATATAATTCTTTAGGAAATTTTACTAAAACATAACCTCTTATTTTACTGTCACTACAACTTATTTAAAATAATAATTTATATAAATAACGACTTACTTTCAGCTTCTCTGTCTGGACTCATTTTGCACAAATAACCAACAATAAAGTCTCACTGGTCGATAATTTTTTGGTTTGTTTTTAATCCCATAGAGCGGATTGCGAATCTGTGGTTTCCCAAAATGGCGGGCGCATGCGTGGCGGGAACCGGGATAGGCGGGACTCGGGAGATATTGATCGGGCATGTCGCGGGCTGGTCTAGACTAACAAAGAGATTCTAATGCTATGTACATAAAAATGACAAAATGAATTTTCCTTTGGGGCAAATAACTTTGACGTAAGAGGTAAAGACGACCATTTGGTGTAATGATGGAGACGTCGTCTCCTACAACAAGGGCTCCGGGTTTGATCCCCGGGCAGTACAATCATTTTTGTGCAGTAACATGTTATTTAGGCTGGACGTACATCCACGCGAACGATACCGTCAGTTGCTTATTAAATAGTGGATGGAGCATTGCATGGTTTGTAAGAGCCCTAACGATCCTTCCTGTCTTTTTTGTTGGATCCAAAAGCGTTAGCTGTTAACTAATATTTATGTTTAAAACTCAAAACTGATTTCCCGTTATAGTGAAATCACCTTCTTTTCATCGAAGAAAACAACTTCTGCTGTTTTAAACAGGTTACTTATATACTATTGAATTTCTTTCTTAACAGGCCAAAATCCTTCAAGCTATTTTTATCAAAATTCAGTTTTGCTTTGCTTATGTAATTAAAATTTTATATATGTTTTTCTGGGTTTTACGTTAATCAGTTTTTCTTATAAGCCGTAATTGAATCAATGAAGTTTGTTATTTACTTTGGCCTTTTACCTCAATATCCTCAAGTAAACATTGATGCTTAATGAAGAGTGAATAAACAGGAAGTGCGAAATTAAGATTTATGGTCTACACCCATGTTGAATCCACTCTGATACTCTTACTAGCCTTTCATTTCTGTCCTCAACATTTTAAGAATATAATTAATTTATTGTTGTAGCGTGTTTGTATTCCTACAACAAGTAAGTTAATACAAAAACATTTAACATGAGTTTGGTATCCTGTATCTATTTTACAAAAGGAAATAGGGATGGTCACTAACAGACTATTTTTTTCCAACTATCAAAACGTCTGATTTTCATGGATTTTTCTATGATATTACAACACTATAATATCATGATGTGGGATTGTCGACTAACAAATTTTGAATACATCAAAGATTAGGAGAAAAAAATAGAATTCGATATGTTATATCAAAATAGTTTGAGTTAGTGAAGTGTGAAGTTCTTTTTGAACCAATCACCATCCAAATTGGTTTATTTTTCTCTATGTAAGAAGTTTCGACACACGAACATAATAATTGGTAAACTAACTTTAGCAGACGGCGTTGAATTGTGTCAATTCCACGTGGAATTCGGCCTGTCACTCTTAATTTTAAGACTAGTCACATCCTTGAGAGTTCATTTTTGGAATAAAAGTTCCTCTATCCATCTCAATTTTAAGTATAAGGTTGAAACTAGGTTGAATTGCAATTCAAGTAGTGGGTTCAAAATAGAATGTTCAATCACTTTTATTTGTATAGGACCCTTCAACTATCTCTACTACCAAGTCGTACACATAAAAATTGGAAAATTGTAACAGTTTCCTAGAAGACATGCTATATGAATTTCAAGATTTTTAGCATAGTGCATATTAAAATGAGTCCTCTTAAAATATTGGGTAAAAGAAAGAAAACCATTTATTGACCTTTACAAATTAAAATACAATTATAGAGATAAAAAAAAACTTACAATACTTATTTAAACATCAAAACAGAAACATAAAAATAAACAGGTCAAATGGTTCCGTCTCAGCATAGGCCATTCGATGCTTTGCAAAGACGTCGCAACAGCGCTGATATTCTGAGGAACCCATTGTAGAAATGACGTCACACAAAAAAAAAAAAATAATAAAAACATTTTAAAAAGTGAAATTATATACAGAAGAAAATTAGAACATTAATGAACGATAACATAACATAAATTGTGAAACGAAACGGTTATGACAGCGTTGTGACACGCTGACTGGGTAGTTGAAATGCTTTGAAATATAATAATAGAATATCAAAACTATGATATTTAATTACAGAAACAAATTCAGGGTTTCATAAACTACAACCGTCTTTTAATATTAATCGCCAAAATCACTTCCGAATAGCCGTCAGCATTAAAAGTTTAAAATATTTTCTATAACAAACAGGGTTGTAACAAACTTGGATTTGCCTAAGTTCAAGATCACTTTAATTTATCGCAGTCTCCAGCTGGATATAGTCTCTCCTATGTTGCGCCAGATATCCCGCTCCTCCGCTATCCTCATCCACCCTCCACCAGCGACCTTTCGCAAGTCGTCGGTCCATCGGCCGGAAGGCGTCCTACGCTACGCTTGCCGAGACGCGGTCGCCACTCCAAAATTCGTCTGCTGCAGCGGACATAGGTTCTGCGTCATACGTGACAGGCCCACTGCCATTTCAACTACTTTAACAAATACGTGATCAGCATTGTTAAATATATCATTATAAGTTTACTTATATCTGTCGATTTAATCAATCTAAGGATTTAAGAGATCAAACATGGTAATAATTTAAAAGGGAATTGTTGAATTCGATGATAAGTACTAAATACAAAGATAAATTGCTAAATTCATGCCTCAGTATAAATTGTTGTTGTTAATGCAATTTAAGTAGTGCAATATTTACGTTGGCATAATGGTGCGAGTTTAGTGTTTGCTGTTATTGTATTTTGGTGGGTTTTTTATGGTTGGTTTGCATAATCATCATCATCACATTTTTCGTTCCCACCGAGGGGCACGAGCCTACCCGTATAGGGCAATTACACCTAAGTCATCAACGCGGGCCCAGTGCGGGACGACTTCACGCACAATCTTTGAATCTCTTCGCAGGCGTGAGAAGGTTTCCTCACGATGTTTTCCTTCACCGTAGAGTGTCGGATGTTCAGTTTCATGGTAGATTTTAGTTACACTCACAGATTTTGAGATGTATGTGGTTACACTATGGACAATTCTTCTATAATCACCAATTTGAACCATTAATATTAAAATTGTACCGGAAACATGAAATTTACAGTTTGATTATAAAGTGTTATAATGTGTTATAAGTCAAGTACCTATTTACTTGACCCATGATCGTGGTTCTCAATTCCACTAATTTTAGTGGAATTGAAGCTACAATCATAGGATATCTATAACCCCAACCATCTGTGTGGACCAGCGTAGTGAGTAACGGTCCAATCTTCCAAAACCTATGCTATGTGGAAGGATTTTGCCCTGCAATTTTATCGACTTATGATGATGGTATAAGGTTACTTCCCATTTCGTAAACTCTATTGTACTATCAAAAAGTTGCTTTGGTAAACGTTCATTCTCCATACATTTAATCCATTTGGTAAAGTAAATTAAATGGTAATTCGTATTTCAGCTGCTGCCCAATCAGCATCGGTTCCTAGCCGCATTGTCGGAGGTAGCATCACCTCGATAAACCATTACCCAGCAATAGTCCAAGTTGAATTCAACAACGATCTTTGGAAACCAGCAATGTGCGCTAACATCCTCAAACTCGCTTTACGTCCTCTCAGCCGCCTCATTGTTTCGTCGGATGTAAGTTTTAAATAAGTATAACTAGGGTACCCACATCATCCACAATTTCTACCGGTGAATATTTTTCCATTTTCTGCCAGTGAGTAATATTCCACGTTTAACCTGCAACTCGTAAAGTAAGGAAAATATAAAGAAATCTTGGTCGGCCTAGAAAGTGGTCTATCTCAATAAGTTAAAAAATATTTATGCCCAGAATGGATCATATGGAAAATAATTTTAAAAAGTACTAGGTTACCAAACAAACTAATACAAGTGCTATTTATAAAAATAATACATTTTATTTATCAAATTGCAGAAGTACCAGGAGAGATATGTATATACACAAGAGGTCAAGATTTGGGAAAAATATAAAAATAATATGAAATTATGTACTTATGTACCTATTTTTTGCCCTGGTTGAAGGTGGAATAAGCTGCCGGTTGAATATGGAATCAAAATATTCGCTGGCCGAATATGAAATAGAAATCGGTACAATGTGGAAAAATATACACCGGTAGAAAATTAGGGTTGTATTGGAAGTACCCATAAATTATCATCTTAAATTCACACAGTGTTTTTATATTACCAAGTGTACACGACGCTTTCCTGATGGTAAATGATACGCCTGATCATGGCAGAGCGGCTTTGATGGAGACCAACAACTGATTGACAGTTATTACTCTCCATCAACGCCGCCCTGCGCCCGACACCCGAGGCAACAGATGTCTCTTATACCCGGTAATTTTACTATCTAGCCTAATTTAATCTAGTACCGATTTAAGCGAGGAGCTTCTAGTATGAGAACTTAACAACTGTGGGATAAATATTTAAATGAATTATATTTATTTATTTAAAAACTTTATTGCACATAAAATACAAAGTATAGTACAAAGGCGAACTTAATGCCGAATGGCATACTCCACCAGTTAACCTAAAGTCATTCAGAATGAAATATAAATGGGGCGGTTAAAAAGAAAGGACCAAATAAAATTATAAAAAAAATAAATACAATTATGAAACTGCTGTGATAAATAAATACATAATATAGATTTTGTTAATAAATACATATTATATAAAGACCTTTCGGGACCCTTCGGATCACACAGCGACATAAATCCAGTTAAAAAACCTTAGGATATCTTCTTAAATGTTATTTTTCTTAATGTTCCAGGCTTTCCAGCCCGAACCACCGGCGCATCCGAGCTGGTTCCAGCAACCGCAACAATGGTGGTGTTGTCATATCTGTGAATGCAATTTTCAACCACCCGTCTTACGGTGGCTTGACTAATGACGCCGACATCAGTGTGGTCAGGCTGTCCTCACAGCTGAGCTACAGCGACAGCATCCAGCAGGTCTCGTTCCTTCCTCAAGGCTTCCAGTTGCCGGATAATCTGCCTGTTGTGCATGCCGGCTGGGGTGCTACGTCGGTAAGAAAAAAAATAGATTTTAACTTGTTTTTGCTTGCTGCTTCGCTCGCGTCGAATTTGGGGTAATACAGTTACCCTTTAATGAGCTAGAACAGAGTCACAGAAGTTAGAGACAAATATTAAATAAATAAATATCCACTCATATTCACACAGCGCCATCTAGCCCCATATTAAACATAAGCTTGTAGTTAGGGAACTAAACAACTGATAAACATACTTATATATTTTTTTGTAAGTACATATTATATATAGTAAACACCCAGACCAATACAAACAGACATGTTCATGCTCACAAATGTTTGTAATAAATAAAATAAATACAATAATAAATAAGTATCCACTGGCATTCACACAGCGCCATCTAGCCCTAAGTTAAGCGTGAAGCCTGTATTATGGTACTAAACAACGGATAAACATACTTATATACACTTCTTTTTGTAAAAAGATACACATTATACATAGAAAACACCCAGACAATTACAAACTGACATGTTCATGCACACAAATGTTTGTACTGCCGAGGGATCGTATCAAACAAGAAGTAGTAGCACCTCAAAAAATACAATCTCAATTTAATTCGTTTCTTCCCACAGCAAGGAGGCTTGTCATCATCAAACCTGCGCCACGTCCAGATCTACTCCATCAACCGGGAGCTGTGCAGACAAAGATACTCGCTCCACCCAAGGCTTGTTGTCACCGAGAACATGATCTGCGCCGGAGTCTTGGATGTGGGCGGTCGGGACGCCTGCCAGGGAGATTCTGGTGGTCCTTTGTACTATGACGGCATCCTTATTGGAGTAGTCTCTTGGGGACGGGGTTGTGCCAGCCCGATCTACCCAGGCGTCTCCACGTCTGTCTCTTCTTATTCCGACTGGATCATAGCTACTGCTGTGTAAATTAATATGGATGGTAATCAATAAAGTAATTTTGAGATTGTTTTTTATTATTATTTCGCAGTTTTAACCAAGTGCAGTTACCATCTCCGTTTAGTTTTTGCTAGTTGATGGTGGATAGTGGTGCTTCAGCATGAATGGATTCCACAGGAATGTTACACGGTGTATTTTTATAGCAAAGAACTAACAATCAACTAGTTATATCATTTCCTTTTAGGAGGTATCATTCAATATCAAGTAAACCGTCTACTCATTTGCATATAATGAGTTAAAAATATAATTTAAAGTACGACGTTATATATACTCAGACAGATGACTTTATACCTTGACTTAAATATAAATAAATATCTATATAATATACATAGTATACATAAAAACACCCAGACTAATACAAACAGGCATATGCATACACACAAAAGTTGGTTCTATCCGGGGATCGAACCCAGAATCCTTTGTTGTAGTAGCCGACGTCTAACCATTACACCAAATGGATCACAACTTGTCAATTTCTTTAAATATAGGATAGGGGCAAACGAGCTGCAAGTTCACCTGATGGAAAAAGACATCTGCCATCCATGATAATAAACTACCTAGTAACTTTAGTTCGAACCAGTGGTAGCTTCATTTGACATTCATTAGTGTTCTGTAAGGACCTAAACTGAATAAACACTTTTCATTTCATTTTTATTTCATTTCTTTATATCAAGTGAATTGTAGGCTTTGTTCTTTCACTAAAAATGATCAGTTCACAATTCCGGCCGGTTGAAACCTCTATTCACCTTGTCTACAAGTTAAGGCTGTGAGCCATCTGCGCTCGCCAATTGCCCGGTGAAGCTGTAAAGGCCAACAGCAGTAGTCAGTTCGAAAAAAATTGTCTACAATTTGGATCTGCCCGTATTCCACTGCTTGGAATAAAGGTCTCTATACAAATTTTATGAATGAAGGGTTCGGACTGTTTTTTTGGCGCCTATCCGATAAACTGGACACTATCAAAGTCTAGTAGTATGAAAACCAACTAGACAATCGATGAGACAACAAAAAAAAGGTTTAATTAAAGAAAAACAGTTCCCAAAGACATACAACAATATCAAAATGTTGTTGTCACTGTTATGATACAATTTATTCCTTTTACCAAGGTATTTAATTGCATTACACGTATATAGAATCAATGGTAAACATAACATCTTTCACAAAAGCGACATCTAGTAAAAAGTGATTTATTAATTGAACAATAAGTACAGAGCAGCATGGGCCTCAATTCAGACATATTATTTCTCTATTGCATAGTTAGAGGGCGCTACCAACCGTACGGGTTAAAATTGTCTATGATTTTCAAGATAAAAAAATTAAGCTTTGCCTAACCCTTCGACGTCTAATTACTCCGAGCCTTCGACCGCCAGAAACGACAAAAGGTGCTATGCAAAATATATAAACTTTATTTGATAAGCCTTATTTATGTGCTAAAAATATTATTAGATTGCGCTCGTTTTACAAAGCGTTACATGCTTTTTATGTTCTTCTCTCTTCAACCTATTGTAGTCCACTGCTGGACATAGGTCTCCCCCATTTTGCGCCAGACATCCCGGTCCTCCGCTTTTTCATCCATCTTCACCAGCGACCTTTCGCAAGTCGTCGGTCCATCGGGCCGGAGGGCATAACTAGCTACGTCATGTCCTAACGTCAACTATACCGCAATGCTTAAAGACAAAAGTCTTTGAGCAATGCGTTCTACCCGTGCTAACATACGCAGCTGAGACATGGACACTGACTGCGGGATTGGTTCACAAGTTCAAAGTCACTCAACGCGCAATGGAGCGATCTATGCTTGGAGTCTCTCTTAGGGATAAGATCAGAAATGATTTAATCCGTAAGAGAACTAAAGTTACCGACATAGCCCGCCGGATCAGCAAGTTGAAGTGGCAGTGGGCTGGTCACGTATGTCGCAGAACCGATGGCCATTGTAGCAGACGAGTTCTGGAGTGGAGACCGCGTCTTGGCTACGTCACGAAAGCTTACCGAATGCCGCCCAGCCCAACTGAATCCTCCTACTAGCCTCCCTCTCGAAGTTATGCCGGCCAAGTTGGATAATTTGGCCCAGGTAGATATACTCCTGTACAACCTCGAGACGGACGCCATCGACGTATATCGGTTGTGGCATGAGACGACTGTTGAACATGACTTTCGTGTTGTCCAAATTCATGCCGAGCCCAACTCGTCGGGAAGATTCATTAAGGCTGTTCAGCATCTCCGCAAGCTCTTCCGATGACTCTGCCACGATGACTATATCGTCAGCAAAACGAAGATGAGAAATAAACTCTCCATTGACGTTGACGACGCGATTGGATGGGTTTTGTCCGCTGATCTGAACGGTCATCGTCGCTGCGTTGGAGAGACACTTCATCACCTCGATATATCGCCAGTCGATACCGCATCGCTGCAGAGCCTCCAGAACAGCCCAGGTTGCGATGGAGTCGAAGGCTTTCTCGTAGTCCACAAATGCCATACACAGCGGCTGGTTATACTCTTCGGTCTTCTGTATAAGCTGCCGAACAGTATGGATGTGGTCCACAGTGCTGTAGCCTTTTCGAAACCCAGCCTGCTCCGGTGGTTGGAATTCGTCAAGTCTTATGGCGAGACGGTTCGCTACAAATCTGGAAAACAACTTATAGACGTGGCTCAGAAGCGCTATCGGTCTATAATTCTTCAAAAGAGTTTTGTCACCCTTCTTGAAGAACAAGACGACAACACTTCTGGACCACGCCTCTGGAGTAGCTCCTTGGTGGATGACGTCATTAAAGAGCTCGACTAATACCCTAAGGACGGCTAAGGCTTTTTATGTAATCAAAATTAAAAATAAATTCAATGTTGTAGGTATATTTTTTATGTTATCAAATTACTTTTTAATTAATTGGTAGGTAATGGTGATGATACACCAAGGGCATAGTACTTAATAAGATTGGCTTATATGCAAATAAAATACAAATACGCATCCTCGTCCACAAAGCGCCATCTAGCCCCGATTTAGGGTAGAAACTTGTACGAAATAAACGTACGTACATTTCTTTTGTAAATTATTTTGTTTTATGTCAATATTGTAGTCCTCTCTCTCTTCAACCTATCGCAGTCCACTGCTGGACATAGGTCGTCACCATTTTGCGCCAGATATCCCGGTCCTCCTCAATATTTAAAAGAAGTTTTGTAACATGATGTTAGACAACCATCACTAAGTAACTTCACTTCACTGGAAACTTTATTTACTAGCGTACTATTCTTAAGTAAATAAAGTATTTATTACTACGATGAAAATGCATGCGGTGTTTGCCTTTAAATGTTCGTGGCAATTAGTTTTTAAGGTTATCATGTATTTTATTATAAGTATTATTGTACACAAACGTTGGTGCCCCTAATAAATAAATAAAAATATAGTTCTGATTGGTTTAAATTCAACATAAGCGTACTTATTATTTTAAATATTTTACATCATCATTATCACCTCATTAAACGTCCCAGGTGAGGGGCACAAGCTTTCCCGTAAAGGCCTAAATCCCAGAGCGGATTGGCCGATTTTTCGCACAACCCTTAAATCTCTTCGCAAGCGTGCGCAGGTTTCCTCACGATGTTTTACACACCGTTAGAGCGTCGGATAACGTACTTATAATTTCGGAAATTCGAAAACACATCGGCACGTGGCGGGATTTGAACCTGCACCCTCCAGATGCCTAAACCTCCTGTTCCCTCTACCTAGTAAAATTACCGGGTATAAGAGACCTAACACATCTCTGTCTAACTTTTGTCTTGGGTGAGGAGCGCAGTGCGGCATTGGTGAATAACTGTATCAGTTGTTGGTCTCAATCTATGCCACTCTGTCATGGTCAGGCGTATCACTTACTATCATGTGAACGTCCTGACCGTGCTGTACACTTAGTACACTTCTTTTTTTGTGATATGCAATGCATTCGTTGCTACTTCAGGGTACACTGGCAGGATTAATACTTACCAACTCTCTGTCTACACATAAAATAAAATGATGATTGTTAAACAAATTATGTTCATTGAGATTAAGAATGATCCTTTAAAAATGAGATATTTCTTTTTTAAAATAGAATACCTTCCTGTTTTCTAATTAAATAGTCATAGCTACCAGATAATTTCATTTGATGGTGGCAACGTACCAAAGTAGTCAACGTGGGTTACCTAGTTGCCAAGTTGAAGTGGGCTTGGGCCGGACATATGTGCCGAAGATATGACGAGCGATGGAGTAAGCGAGTTCTCGATTGGACACCTCGGATAGCCAGCAGAAGAAGTGTAGGCAGACCACACGCCCGATGGTCCGATGATGTCAGGGAGATCCTGGGCCCAGTTTGGAGAAGGGTGACGGACAACCGTTCCCAGTGGAGGGAAGTTGGAGAGGCGTATGCCCAACGGTGGGCGAACACACGCTGAGGAATAAAACGAGAAGAAATAATTCTTTTTTAAAATAGAATACATTCCTGTCATCTAGTTATAAAGTCATAGCTACCAGATAATTTCGAAAGTCAAAATATATTAAGGTGTTTGTATCATAACTGGTTTGCATTATCAGCAAAAATAACACAGGTATCTTATAACATGTATATTGCATTATTAACTTGTAAATTTATTAACTAATCGGAATTATTCTGATTTAGGGCTAATTCGTTATCTTGGACAGAAGCAAATCCAAAAGATAACCGAAATGTACAATAACATTTGTCTATTATGCGGTTGCTACCTCAAACTTGTTATTAACAGATAACCTAAACTGTCTTCATCCAAAAATCGTCATCATTGTCAACTTATAACGGCCTACTGCAGGGCACAGGCTTTCCCTAGCCAAACATATCTTGCCCACATCAAACTTAGATCTTCCCCCGCCACTGCGCAGAATGGGGATGACTTATGTTCTAGCAGTGGACTGCAATAGGTTACAGAGAGAACCAATTTATTCAAGCACAGTGTTGATAGAAGAAGAACAGCAAAACTTTACCTCAAAACAGTATATTTCCAATAAACTAAGAAGATACAGTATTAATGATCCAGTCGGAGTACTGTGAGACGGCGGTATTGACGCCTGGGAATCCAGGGACGAGACAGCCGTTGCCCCACGAGATGATGCCTACAACGATGTTGCTGGTGAAAATAGGACTGCCGCCGTCACCGTCGCAGGAGTCTGCTACAGCGGAAACGGCGCAGAACATGTTGGTGGTAACAGGGGGCGCAGCGGAGAGGCCGGCGTAGTTCCGAAGGTAGAAGTAGTTCCGAAGGCAGAAGTTCAAGCCTATGACGCAAGGTCGCTAGTGAGGGATGGAAGAGGAACGCAATGTATCGGAATATATGGAACAGAATGGAGGATAGAGTTTACTTGAGTAAACTGCGATAGTTTGAAGAGAGTACTGATTATCCAAGCAAATAATTGGGAGTAAAATATCTCGAACAACAATAGTTACATATATTTCGAATAAACTTAAAGGAGACAATGCTGATGATCCAGTCGGAATATTCACACAAAGGTCGCTGGTGAAGGATGAAAGATGATCGAAATATCTGGCGCAGACAGAGGGATGAATGGAGAGACTTATGTCTAGAAGTGGACTGCGATAGGTAAACCGTTTGTTCAAGCAGAGTATTGATAGATGAAGAAATCTAATAACAATAGTTACTTCAAACAGTATATTTCCAATAAACTAAGAAGATACAGTGTTGATGATCCAGTCGGAGTATTGTGAGACGGCGGTGTTGACGCCAGGGAAACCAGGGACGAGACAGCCGTTGCCCCACGAGATGATGCCTACAACGATGTTGCTGATGAAGATAGGACTGCCACCGTCACCGTCGCAGGAGTCTGCTACAGCGGAGCCGGCGCAGAACATGTTGGCGGTGACAGGGGGAGCGGCGGAGAGGCTGGCGTAGTTCTGGCGACAGACGTTTAGGTCGACGATGGGGACTTGGATCTCGCGAAGTTCTTGCGAGTGCTCGGCAGAGCTGGGCTGCAATGGAACGAAATAAATAGAGTAAGTAATCTCCATCCATAAAAGTAAAATCCATCTAAAATAGGCATGTGTACTAAGAGATCAACTGAGCAAATTTTTTTAGAAATGTCGGAATGATATATTTTTATAATTTTTAATGCATTACTACCTTCCAGCATAGTGTGTTTAGGTAAGTGACGATCTTTTATCGGTTTGTGTTGTAAAAATCAAAAGGATTCCATATATGGATAATAAAACGATATTTATGGGTAGAAATAGTGTTTCAGTTTTTTATAAGAATACAGAACAGATGGAGCCCTTTTGTCAGGTGAAGGGTTTAAAGATTGAAATTCTAAAAAAAAATGTAATTATGTATGTAGTATGTGAAATCTTTAACTGGTTCTGACTGTTGACTGGAATTAATAATTAGTTTAGTTGCCTAACATCCTACATTCTCTGTCCATCGAACATCTGTAGTCTAGGGAAACGAGCGCAGATCAATGTGGTTGGAAAAATAATGACTAAGTACCTACTGTTATCACTGCTTCTTCTATTATGGCCAGGCGTATCACTTACCACCAGGTGAGGTCACTGACCGTCCCGTTCACGTATGACATAAAAACAATGTAATGTAGATGTTTGAAATTTACAACAAAAAAATATATTAAACATTTGAATAATGACTGAAGTTGTTGTTATAACGGTCCTTTTGGTGTATTGGTCGAGACGTCGACAACTACACCAAGGGTTCCGGGTTCGATCCCCGGGCAGTACAAACATTTGTGTGCATGAACATGTATGTTTGTAATGGTCTGGGTGTTTCTATGTATAACGTGTATTTAGAAAATGGAGACTTACGTCAGATATGCCCCATCCAACCTTGGTGACGATCATACCAGCGGGGAAGTTAGTGTTGGCGATCACGATAGGCTGCTGGTTAACGGTCGGCGAGAAGATGAAGGCAGAGCTCAAGCGGACCACACTGATGTCACCTGACAAAATAAGCTCATGTTGTTATTATTTTTGATTACTTTATATGTTGGAATAGACACACACACACAAACATACACGTACACCCACTGTAAAAAAATATTAATAAAAGAGAATAAAAATGCGGTTCTTCCCACCAGTCATTGTCGCCTAAAGGGAACTTCCAACAACCAATTTGCAATTTAAACAAAGTTACTAAAACAAAATATTTGCATTTGCACTGTATTTGTAGGTATTGGTTTCCTTCACAGATTAAGGCAGGCGTCTCCCTCACACACACACACACACACGCACGCACGCACGCACGCACACACACATACACACACACACACACACACACATAAATACGCACACACACACACATACACACACACACCACACACACACACACACACCACACACACATACATAAATACGCGCACACACACATACATACGCGCACACACATACATACGCGCACACACATGCAGTGATTAATAAATGTTAATGTTATTATTTTTATAACTTAATATTATCCTATTTTGTCTATTTCCTAGTATTTGGTTTTTGTATTTAAGTTATATTATATACATTATCTATGTATGTACTATTTTTCTTTCTTTCTTTATTTATTTATGGGCTCAGCAGTTCTTAATATTTATTGTAATTATTCCAAAAATAAATCTCTTTCTTTTCTTGCTTACCGTGTGGTCAAGGAACTATAGTCGTCCGTTGACTTCATAAATAATGAAATTTGGAGACGCATTTGGTGTTGCGGTTGAGACGTCCACTGCAACACCAAGGGTTCCGGGTTCAATCCCCGGGAAGTACAAACATTTATGTGCATGAACATGTCTGTTTGTCTGGGTGCTTTCTATGTATAATAGGTAAGTATTTACAAAAAAAATATATAAGTATACTTATCCGTTGTTTAGTACCCATAATACAGACTTTATTTTTAACTTGGGGCTAGACAGTGCTGTGTGAATGTCAGTGAGTGGATATTTATGATTAAAGTATCACTTACCATCGTTTCCATTTTGTCCAAAAGAAGGATGATTGAACGCTTGGGCCCACGTGCAAAATCACTCCACCAGACTCCTTAATGGCTGTGCCAGCCCTGATCCGACGGTTTTCTGCTGTGTAGGAGCTGCAAACAAAATACTTTACATTTTCCTTGTATCACTTACTGCAACTATGATAAAAGTTTTGAGCACCGATCGTTTGTTTAAGCGGTCCACTTTCAACCTTAGAATTGCCGCAAACGGATTGAAAAAAATGACATGTATATTAATGTTATATATATTACATTTAATATACATGTCATTTTTATATACGTCTTTCGGCGATTAGTTTTAGGGCGGTGAAGAAAACTTTGACGACCCATTTCGTGTAATGGTTGAGACGTCGGCTACAACACCAAGTATACGCTTAAGTTAGGACTAGATGGCGCTATGTAATATCGGTGAATATTTATTTATCTTACCTCCCAGAAAAGCAATGGGCATACGTTAACATCAGTGAATATTTATTTATTATTAATTTAACTTACCTCCCAGAAAAGCAATGGGCAGCAGACAGTACATTGACCGCATTCAAGATGCTACCCCCATTGGTGCAGCCAGAAGAAGCCTGGTTCAGAGACTCCACTTGCACCACCGATTGGTACCTTTCAATAGGAGCTGGGTTGCCACCGAATTCGGGCAGGGCTGGCAGCTGCCACTGCTATGGAATAAGAAGTTGAATAAAGTGGGATAATGTTTGGCGCCATCATTTGGGTCCACTACTTAATGGTTAACAAAGCTGTGGAAACCTGGCATTAGAACAGCTTAACCCATTCATCATCAGTTCCCACTGAGAGACACGAGCTAACCCGTAAAGAGTGTATAGGCCTCGGTCGTCCACGCGGGTCCAGTGCGGATAAGCCGACTTGATGCACAACCTTTGAATCTCTTTGCAGGCGTGCGTAGGTTTCTTCACTATGTGTTCCTTCACCGTAAGAGCGTCGGATTGCACGGACTGCACCCGCCAACCACGGAAGGCAACGCTCTAATTCTATTTTTTCATATTAAGCTGTAGTAGGTGCAGTAAATATACAATATTTTATTTTATGTAACTAGCTGCTGCGGAACCCTCCACGGGCGAGTCCGACTCGCGCTTGGCCAAATTTTTAACTTACCTTTATTTCCAAAATTAAACTACTATATCTGTGTTTTTGTTAGGTGCGACAAATATATCATTTTTATTTTACTATCCCCGAAAACAGTAAAATTTATAATATCTTTTCGCGACAGTCTTCATGCGGATAATTCGAGAATGATTCCCGAAGAAGTCCAGATTCCTCGGTTGAAATGATGATGATGGGAAAATATATTTCCCTCTTTTTCTCTGTTCCTCTTTTATTTATAGAGGGCAAACGAGAAGACGGGTTACCTGATGGAAAATTACTCCGACTCCCGTACACTTGCCATTGGAAACTTGACATTTCAAAGGCATGGAAATCCTAAACCGGCCTTATAAATGGCAATACGCTCTTTACAAGCTTTTTGCAAGCTTTCATTTAACTTGCAATGTATGTTTGTTCGAGTGGAATATTACAACTCAATTTTAAGGCACTTGCCCTCAACCGATTGAGCTGAAATTTGGTAAGCACGTTCAGTTCGGATGACAATGCATGATTAACAGTGTGACGTTATCCGAAATCCAACATGACGGCATACCCAAATAGGCGGATCAATAATTTTTATGCATTCCTACAATATGGGTACCAAATTAAAGGGCTTGCTGAGAGGAACTCGAAAAAAATTAAACGTCACTCTTAGTCCAATATGACGGATTTCTTAAACTTGAAAATCAATTTTGAAAGAGATGTTTTAACTGATTGAGCTGAAATTTGCATGCACGTTCAGTTTGGATGATAATGCATGTTAATACATTCCGAAAATATGGGTATCAAAATAAATTTAAAAAAAATGAAAAGGGCTTGATGAGAATATCTCTAAAAATAATGTGACGTCACTCCGAATCCAATATGGCAGACTTTTATAACTTAAAAAAATGTAGGAATATTTCATATGGTAATCATAACTTAATAAAAACTCTAAGTGAATCATTACAAGGATCATTGAAGAGCTGGATTGTTTTTTTTTTATTATTGCTTATGTAGGCAGACGAGCTGGCGGCCCATCTGATGAAAAACGGTAACCGCCGCTCATGGACAGTTGTCCATGAGCGTCGGTTACATGCCGCTGCCTATCAAGAGGAAAAGGCTCTCTTTAAACCTCGTTTGAAGAAGGACATGTCGTAGTTATTAGGGAACACCGAGGCTGGAGGTCGTTCCATAATTTGCACGCACGCGGAAGGAACGATCGCTGGAAACGAACGGTTTTGGAAGCGAAAGTTTCCAGGTGGTATGGATGGACCCTAGCTCGGCGTCGAGTCGTACGTGGTAAAACGGTGACACCGGCATGATATCAAACAGTTCCTTGGAGCCTCGCCATGAAAAAGCCTATAAAACACACAAAGAGAGCTAAAGTCTCTCCGGAATTCCAAAGATTCCAAACTGTTTGTGAGATCAGAATCACCGACAATTAGGACAGCACGTCTTTGCAAAGTGTCAAATGGGTCGAGCTGGTATTTAGGGGCGCCTGCCCAGAGATGAGAACAGTACTCCACATGAGGACGCACTTGAGCTTTAAATCAAATTTTAAACGTCATTGCTTAGTTTTAAATTTAATAGCAGCAAGTAAATACGAGTATTTAAATAAAGTTTTATAACGTATACATTATGTCAAATGTATTTAATTTGAAATGACATTATATGTTAGCATTAAAAGTGTTTTTTTTTTTTAAGCGCATTTAATTAAAAGCTTGCTTTTAAAATGATTTTTACCCTAACTTTTGTAATCAAATCAGCTCCTTATTCCCAAAGACTCATTATTATAACCTTATTAGGTATAATTATAGCTCAAAATATTATAATCAATGGCCGTAAATAATACCTTGTATAAATGAATATGAATTTTTAAAATAGAAAAAATCTATAATACAATTATTTGAAAATTACTTACCTGCGAGCAAAGCAAGACCCGAAAAGTAAGCAGACAACATAGTGATGGCAATGAACTGTAATATTAAAAAGGAATAAGGCTATTTATATAAATTTTAAAACCAATAATAGATCACTGATAGATTTTATCACGGGGATTTAAGTTTACTTTGATAATAGACAAATGTAATATAACAAGTAATCTCTTATTTTCGAACGCTTATTATCGCACAGTTTCATTCACAAATAAAACTTAAGTTAAATAAGGAATCCTCAATGATGATGATGATAAATGCAAAGGTATAAGGTCTCAGATCTAAAACTCCTAAAAAACTTAAAGAGTGAAAGCCTACTTCAGCAGTAGAAAATTTGAGGATTATGAAATTGAGTACACTAGAAAGATAGCAGTCGGCAACACTCTTAAATTTGTTATTTAAAAAAAAACTGTGATATCTATGAAATAAAATGCATAACGTAGCGTACAA
>PQWD01006237.1:0-11740 GCA_019425675.1 Leucinodes orbonalis
TACCGCAGTGCCAGATATCGACACGTGAAATAGGAGTGTTTTGCACTTCTGTATTTTGAGATGAGGGCACTGTAGCTGTTGAAATTACCGGGTATAAGAGACCGTGATCTCTCACCTCGGGTGACGGGCGCAGAGCAGTAATGACGGAAAATAATTATGTCATGGTCAGTCGTATCACTTACCACCAGATGGGCGAATTGACCTTCAAGTTCACTCAATTATAAAAAAATATTTCGGAACGTATGTTCATAACACTGTTGTCATGTATTGATGACCTGGTTAAGGTGGCGAGTAGCAGATAGATGTCAACTGCAAGGGATCGGTCGGCGTGGAAATCATGAGAGGAGGCTTTCGTTCCGCAGTGGTCATTTTAGGCTATAAATAATTATACCATAAGGTAATGTGTAGAGCGTCGGTGGCTCAGTGGTGTGGACTGTCGCCTTCCTACCGGGAGGGCTGAGGTTCAAATCCCGACACGTACCAATGTATTTTCGAATTTTCGAAAAATATATGTACGTTATCCGACGCTCTTACGGTGAAGGAAAACATCGTGAGGAAACCTTCATGCACGCCTGCGAAGAGATTCGAAGGTTGTGTGTGAAGTCGTCCAATCCGCATTGGGCCCGCGTGGACGACTAAGGCCTAATCACCCTATACGGGTAGGCTCATGCCCCTCGGTGGGGCCGTCTAATATTGTTTCTAACAAATGAATCTTAAATATTTGTATTACATAATAAAATTAATATGGTAGAAATTTATTTTATTATTTAATACAAACATGCCACAGCGCCATCTAGTCCCAAACTAAGCATTTAGCTTGTAAAATGGGTACTAAACAACGGATAAACACTTCTTTATTGTTTTTGTAAATGCATACATATTATACATAGATAACACCCAGACCATTACAAACAGACATGTTCATGCACACAAATGTTTGTACTGCCCGGGGATCGAACCCGAAACCCTTGGTGTAAGAGGCGACCTTTCAACCATTACACCAAATGGGTCATCAAAAAACGTTCAAATTAATAGCTCACCTGTCAGCCAAAGGGGACGACGGCTCGTCCAGAGCCTTATGTCTCTCAATTTCTTCACTCGAAGGAAACTCTCCAGGTCTTGGCTTCACTAGTAAAGTCAGGTTCGCGCTCGACCTACCAGCAACACACGTGTAGACGCCATGATCTCGGAGTGACAGGGATGTAATGCGAAGTGCGCCCTGCTTAGAAAGAGATCGATAAATAAATATCCTCAGACACACAGCGCCATCTAGCCCCAAACTTAGCATTAAGCCTGTAATATAACATACGTACATACATTTTTGTAAATACATACTATTAGTCATAAATATTTAAACGTACAAATTTTCTAAAGTATTTACGTGAACATGTTGTAATTATGACATTAAATAGTGTTGCCATCTTTGATTTGCAGACAAAGTTAATAGTTGGTCCTTAAGCTTCCGGTTAGAATCAACTTCTAGCATATTTTTATGAAATGACTTTATTAATAAACTAAGTTGTCAAATGGCTTATGCTTGCATTAAAATGTTTTGTAACAGTTGTATCGAAATGTGATAGTCTCAATATAACATTTATTCAACCGGAAGTGGTGCAGTGGCGCCACCTTTTTGGATAGTTTTGTTGATTATTTAGTACAGTTATAATGATGACTTCCGATTAAAAGGTATAAATACTGATTGTAAGCACGCAGTTGATGGATTCTCTTGTAAAGTGTAACAGGATAAACATCTCTTGTGGAAACTGTTTTACTGTTTTTATACACACTATCAATACATATCAGATGCGTGCAATCCATATTTGCGAATAAGAAGTGCATGGGGCGATATGCGTCCAGATAACTCGGAAAATTGCCAACATATTAAATGATTCCCCGGAGGGACTATAGGGAGTTTCTTCTCAATCATCATCATCATTACAGCCCAATTATGTCCACTGCTGAACGAAGGCCTCCCCTAATGATTTCCACGCGGACCGATCCCTTGCAGTTGACATCCATCTGCTACCCGCCACCTTAACCAGATCATCCGTCCATCTGGTTGGGGGTCGGCCTACGCTTCGCTTTCCGTTACGTGGACGCCACTCGAGAACCTTTCCGCCCCATCGGCCATCGGTTCTACGCACTATGTGCCCTGCCCACTGCCACTTCAACTTGCTAATCCTCTGGGCTATGTCGGTCACCCTAGTTCTCCTACGGATATCATCGTTTCGGATTTTATCGCGTAGGGAGACACCTAACATAGCTCTCTCCATAGCACGCTGAGCAACCTTGAGTCTATTCAAGAGGCCCTTAGTGAGTTCTTCTCAATGCTTAAGATAATTTTGTAATAGCTTTTGACATGTCTGTTTAGCTATTAGTGGAAACTTGATGGATTTATATTATTCCTACTATGTTTTGTCCTGTTAATGTAATATATAATAATAATAAATATCCACTGACATTCACACAGCGCCATCTATCCCCAAGTTAAGCGTGAAGACTGTATTATGGGTACTAAACATACTTATAGAAAACACCCAGACCATTACAAACAGACATGTTCATGCACACAAATGTTTGTACTGCCTGGGCATCGAACCCGGAACCCTTGGTGTTGCAGTCGACCTCTCAACCGCAACACCAAATGGGTCGTAATATGATATTGTTTGTTTCTTAAATATAAATAGAACTCTACTCTTCTCTAGTATATTACTCACCTTCTTGGAGATTTTGTACTTCTTCGATTTAGTGATGATCTGGTGGTCTTTCGCCCACTGGATTTTCGTTCTGTTGTATCCTTTGACTGGACATTTAATCTTCACTTGAGTGCCGTAGAAGATGGTAGCTGAACCGCCCACTTTCACTGTTACCTATGTAATAAATTCAAAAGTTCTGTTGAACACTTTGTTACAGAAAATATCTGAAATATTGAAATCAACTTTTCTTGACTGTTTCTAGTTCTAAATACACTAAAACATGGAGACGACATGGAAACTTGTACAGGGAAAGGTTTTCCTATCTTAACAATTTTGAACATTGTTTTTGATGAACTTGATGTGCACGTAAAGACGTGAGGATTATGAATTATTTATAATTCCTTATAACAAGTGTAAGGTTCTACGAATGATATATTAATAAATATCCACTAACATTCACACAGCGCTATCTAGCCACAAGTTAAGCGTGAAGCATGTAGTATGGGTACTAAACAACGGTCATACATACTTATATACCTTTTTTGTAAATACATAAATATTATAAATAGAAAATACCCAGACCATTACAAACAGACATGTTTGTAATGGTCTGGGCAGTACAGACATTTGTATGCAAAATGTCTGTACTGCCCGGGGATCGAACCCGGAACCCTTGGTGTAGCAGCTGACGTCTCAACAGTTAAATCAAATCGGTCGTCAAAAAATATTGATTTTATAATTATGAGTTCTAACACATATGAACCAGCAGATAGCGCCTTATTATAAGGACATACATTTATTGAATAAGTACAAAAATGGTTTAAAACATAGAAATACATACCTTTTTCTTCTTCGGGTCGTGCTGTATATAAGACGAGTTTGCCAAAGATATCTCCGGAGACGAAGTGTCCAATAGACAAGGTCTGGTATTACAAGACTTGGTGGATGCCGGTCTTGGAGAGCTGCACAGCGATGCTGGACGTTCCACTACGTGAGACTGAGCCATGACTTGCTTACACTCCACCTGGTAGTTAGTAAATTGCCTTTGAATAATCATCTCGCCTTATATGGGATTTGATGATTTTAGAAAGACTTGGTAAGCCAAACATAGGCACTAGGTTCTCTTGATAATAAATTAAGGAATGTCGTTATCCGTAAGAGAAATAAAGTTACGAACATAGCTTGCTGGATCAGCCAGTTGCAGTGGCAATAGCAAAGAACGACCTATGTCGAACAGTGGACTGCAATAGGTTGAAGAGAAAAGCGAAAAAATGCTCTGTAGCTTCCTGAACGTTGTCCAGCCGAGTTATATTCGTCTACTGACCTCACTGTCGAAGTTGGACTTATCAAATGCAACCACTCATCATAGTAACTGTCAACAGCTTCCCGCACTCAAACTAAGAATGTACACAGAAGTAGGTCCTATTGTGGTTTTTAAGATTTTTTTTTATGGTAAGTGATACGCCTGACCATGATAGAGCGGCCTTGATGGAGACCAACAACTGATGGACAGTTATTACTCTCTATCAACGTTCTGCGTCCGATATCCGAGACAACAGATGTCAGGTCTCTTATACTCGGTTATTTCACTTAAAAAGTTTACTTTATGCACTATCACAGATTCACCGGGCAAGCAGCTAGTCTCATTTATAGATACCCAAATACTTTAAAATAACTAATTGTGTTACTCTATTTTTGCATTGTCATAAATTGGTCGAGTCATAAAAAAGTAATAATTATATTTTTTTATGGTGGGAGAGACCTAGAAAATAGAAATGATAATGGAGTGAGGATTCAAAAGTATGGGAAATGGCAAACATCATGGGAGACGATCACTCGCCGGTGTGTCGGGAGCGCGGTCGCCGCATGACTTATATTTATAACCTCGGCTGAAGGTCCGAGCGCTCGTCTCACACAGCCCGCGAGTGGACGTCCTACGATTGTCCCACGGTATTGCCGCCTACGTCACAACTTTGTTATTGGTTTAAATGTACGCATCTCTATTAGATAATAATGTTTGAAAATACTTAGCCAATCCTAATGAAGTTATATTCATAGGATGGTTAAATAGATCGTGTGATTGGTAGGACTTATTTAGCCAGTAAGAATGATTATTAAAATTGTATATATAGTGGTAAGTTTTAAATTAAATAATATTCAATATTCAGCAGTCGGACATCGAGCCTCTCATTTTACCCGAGCACGAACACCCCCAACAAAAGTATACTTAAATTATATATATATTCCTTCATTCAAATAAATCTTTTAAAGATTCTTATGAAAAAAGATACATCTTCTAGGGGTTTGAGTATGTAATTGGTGTTTGAATTTAAAGTGGTTTGTGTTTAAGTTTTGACCTCACCTCCCTTTGCTTGACTCCTCCACCACATGTCTTCGAGCATTTCGACCATTCGCCAGTCTGCCAGCGGACTGGACAGTCGAGTACATTACAGTACTGCCGGTCTGGCGGTGGCGGTTGGGGGCACATGCTGTTTGGTACCACCACTGTGTTCGTACCACCACGGGTCACCTGGAAAAAATAGGGATCTTAACGCTCGGTTTAAAGACTCTAAAATCCCAGATCAATGGGATGCTATGTTTAAAATCCAAGTGAGGAAACATCAAAGTAACTGAACAATAAATATTTAGATTGCCTTTAGTAATTTAAAAACAACGATCAATTTAAGACTGTTGAGTCCCAGATCAACGTACTTCCAAAAAAGGTAACTAGACAAAATTATCAACACAAAATATTTTGTTTACATTTAAAAGCACGCCCTTGCTATTTTTTTTTTGCTTTGCACATGCACCTACACGCTTTTTATCTATATGTTATAGACAATACTCACTAATACGTACGCACGCACACACGCATTCACGCATACAATTTGCACGACGTATCCACGCACGCGCGCACACACACACACACAGTGTGTGTCACACACACCAAAATACACACGCATCAGATACCCTTGGCATGAATGTAGGTTCAGTTTATTTTAAACATGTTTTGTGATATAAATGTTATCAGCTTGAAAATCAGTTTCTAAATCATGTATTTTTTGCTTTATGTTATTAGCCAAGAACTTGCTCCAAACAATGAAATTCCCAATTCAGATCTACGACCTCTGAATAAAGAAGCAATTTAAATTAAAAGCAAAATCCACAGACGCAGTATTTTTCTCCTAAAAGCATTTAATTAGGCGACAGCTACCTAGCCGCAGACTACTAATATTTAATAAGTCAGTCTGAAACTGTAATAATTTATTAATATCCATGCTAACTCCATTGATATCTGGACGCCTGGTAATTTGGAATGCTTTTAGGTTTAATTCTAAACTTATTCAGTATTCAAAGAATGAGTTGCTGCATTTTTAATTTTATCGATCGCAACCTGCATAAGGTTCATAAGCGACTTTGGGTTTTATTGCTAGAATTGTAACGCCGAAATTCAATATCTAATACACATATAAATAACATTGGACTGTCTGTTTATAATACTGAAATAACAAGTTTTTTCTTCATTCATATGAACATACGAGTACGTACGGTACATATCATCATCATCATCATCATCAGCTCATTAAACGTCCCCACCGAGGGGCACGAGCCTACCCGTAAAGGGTGATTAGGCCTTAGTCGTCCACGCGGGCCCAGTGCGGATTGGACGACTTCACACACAACCTTCGAATCTCTTCGCAGGCGTGCATGAAGGTTTCCTCACGATGTTTTCCTTCACCGTAAGAGCGTCGGATAACGTACATATATTTTCGAAAATTCGAAAATACATTGGTACGTGTCGGGATTTGAACCTCAGCCCTCCCGATAGGAAGGCGACAGTCCACACCACTGAGCCACCGACGCTCACGGTACATATACCAAAAACAATATTTAACATTTTTGTCAGTCTGTTTGTTCGAGGTAATCTCTGAAACGGGTGAATAGATTTAGACGGGACTTTTTGTCAGGTAGCTGATGTAATAAGGAAAAGGCAGGCTACTCTTATTTCAGAAAAAACTTTTGAATTTTGGTAAACAAACCAATGTTGTACCACGTGGCGCACAGTTCACGTCGCACGGGTGTCGCTTTTGAAGTTATGATTTACTATGTTATTAATGTACAGGACGGTCAGGACGCTCACCTTATGGTAAGTGATACGCTAACCATGACGACGGCATTGAAGAGACCAACAACTGATAGACGGTTATTATTCTCCGTCAACGCCGCACTGCGCCCGACACCCGAGACGACTGATGTTAAGTCGCTTGTACCCAGTAATTTCACTAGCTACAGTGCCCTTACCCCGAAACACCAAAGCGCATAACACTCCTGTTTCATGGGACGATACCTGGTACTGCGTGGTACCTACCTATACGACTCAGTATCGAGTGTATCACTTAGTAAACTTTACCCCGCTTATTTAAGGTTGGCAACGCTCGTATCTCCCTCGGAGTCACGAGTGTCCATGGGCAGGATGTCACTTACCGTCAGGTGAACCGTTTATTCCTTTGCCTACACAAGAAATAAAAATAAAAGAAACAATTTAATTTACCTCGTGGATGCAAGTTACTTCTCTCGTCTGTATGCCGATACCGCATGACTTGGTGCATTGGGAAAACTCCGTGTAGTTCCATCTGTAAGAAATTTATTAATTTAACGTGTTGGTATTGAAAATATTAATACCAACATAAGAATCTCATAGGGTGAATGCATATGTAAGTCACTTTGTGCGATTTTTGTGTAAGTACTTTGCTGGATGAATCACCTATTGTCTTAAAACTTTGTTTTCTTTCAATATGCGTCTTTTGCCTTCTTTATGTTATAAAGTGATCGGGACGGTCAGTTCGCTCATCGAGTGACACGCCTGACCATGACAGAGCAGTATTGAAGAAAAACAGTCACTATACAAAGTGACTATTCTTCGTCAATACCGCCTTGCGTCCGTCACCCAAGACAACGGATGCTAACATCCGTCCATCTGTCGTAAAATGAAACTTAAGTTTCATTTTATACCGGTAATTTCTCTAACTTCAGTGCCCTCTTCCCGAAACACGGAATCACGTGGTACCTACCTAGATGACGCAATACTGGTTCTACCTAGTAAATTCTCCACGCTTGGGCGGGTTGGAGATAGCATTTTGTAAGATTAGATTGAATGTGTGAGTGCTGTCCATCTGTTCTTTTCTTAATTTTGTTCCTTACGCGCTCTTACGGCAACCGTGGACTATCGTATTTGAATTTGCGGTCACCACACGTAATTCTAATTAATTTAGCGTATCTCTGTTTAACCTGTCGCAGTCCACTGCGTCTTTTCTTATACAAATATGCTGACGTACGACTATACAATACTGTTTTATGAGATGTCCAGATATCCCGTTCCTCCGCTTTCCTCATCCAGCATCCACTATATTTATATCAGTAAAATAATATAACAACGTTATCCTATTATTCTAGTTTAGCCAGTCCAATTTGTCGCTAACGTGGTCTTAATTAAACCGACCATCGATATGCCCATCCCTTTATATTGCATCGCTTTATGAAATTAGGGTAATGAACGTTCAGACAATTTATTATATGAATGAGGCGCTTTTTAATAATAAAGTTTAAGTTATTTTGTTTACGAATGTTTTTTGTTAGATTATGAGTATGAAAATTAATACAAAAAAATAAATACTGGTGAAATTGAGACCATTGGCAATTCTTAAATAAGAACCTGCTCGTGATTTAAAGTACACCCCCCAAATATGAGACAAATCTAGTGATACAAAAATAAAAATATTTTAAAACCCTAAAAATAATTTTAAACACTTTGCGATTGAAAAACAAAAAATAAAAAAAATCACTTTAAAAAAAATCCAATTAAATATAGAGTAAGGGGGGTTTACAGTGCGTGATGAGGCAGTATACAGGCGTGGTGGATAAAGCAGTACGAGCTATAATACATTATTTTACTGCTCAATGCAATGCTTTAATTAATTAATTTATCATTTATTTTATGAAACTTTTATGATAAATCTAATTAGGTTCCCTAAAAACATTGCATAATATAAGTACAAAAAATGGTCGAATGGATGCCATAATTAAAAAATCACCCTGTATACACTGACATCTATACAGTGCCATCTTGCCTAAATCTAAGCTTGGAGCTTGTAGTCTAGGCCCTAAACAAGGGATAATAATACTTATAGACTAAAGTAAAAATTATACATAATATATTGCAATGAGTTCTTACGGACATATATTTTTATTTCCTACATTACATTATTCGGTAACTAAAATATATTACACCCTAAACACTTAAAAATAAAAAAAATACAAACTAAAAAATATAATTAAAAGAAGTCCCTTTCGGCAAAGTTCCGAAAATACTGGCAGCGTTACCCCTTTGGATTGCCAGACTGATTCTTTGTCCAAGGTAGCTGCCAGATCTTCGGTCACCTGTGACGTCGACTAACCATTTGGAAATCTCTTTGAAAAGCCTCAAAGCACTAGGACCCCACGGACCAAGGGTCTCGACACCGAACGGAACAAAATCATATTCGGAGCCCAGACCCCTGTATTTGCATGCTTTGGCTTTTTCAGCCGCTTCACAAGTTTGCAATGAGTTGTATTTGTGAAATATGTCCACACGATTTTTTTTATGTGCAATGTTTACGTTTTATTATTGAATGCTGTGTACACGTTTTAGTAATAATCTGGGTTTAGTCTATAATTGTAACTGTTATATTTTTCTTGATTGTTACTTGTTGTGTATGCCATAAAAAAATATATTTTTTGTAAATACATACAAAATACTCAGACACAATACAAACAGACATGTTCATGCACACAAACGTTTGTGCTGCCCGGGGATCGAACCCGAAATCTCGATAACTCAACCATTACACCAAATCAACAAGTTATATAAAAGCAATATTAAAATGTATTAAAATAAAAACTTACCTAGGCGGACAGGGATGGTCATTGCAAGTCCGCACTCTATTTTCAGGCTTCGTCAACGGATCGCACATATACGGCGAGGCGTTTTTACCGTCTTCATCACGAACGCATTGTATTATCAGCTCCTGATAAATACAAAATAAAAATATCCCCATTCACTGTTAAGAAATCAGACACAATAGAAAATCTTTTGTTATGCACTTCCTCCAAAAATAAATAGTAAATATCCATCTTTGATAAACAATAAAATAATTTGTTGCACAAAAGTGTCCGCGGCTAAATTGTGCCCATCGAGTCGGTTATTAAGAATTTTTATTGTTTCACATGTCATAACGATATAGCAGGTTGTCATAACGATATTGAGGAGCGTCGGTGGCTCAGTGGTGTGGACTGTCGCCTTCCTACCGGGAGGGCTGAGGTTCAAATCCCGACACGTACCAATGTATTTTCGAATTTTCGAAAAATATATGTACGTTATCCGACGCTCTTACGGTGAAGGAAAAACATCGTGAGGAAACTTCATGCACGCCTGCGAAGAGATTCGAAGGTTGTGTGTGAAGTCGTCCAATCCGCACTGGGCCCGCGTGGACGACTAAGGCCTAATCACCCTATACGGGTAGGCTCGTGCCCCTCGGTGGGGACGTTTAATGAGCTGATGATGATGATGATGAACGATATAGCAGTGTGCTCGTACTTTTGATTTTGTACCCTTTCAGTTAGGGTTAAGGTCAAATTTTAAATGTATAGTACTGTAATTAATATAAGAATATCGCTCGGTACATTTTTTGATTCACGTTTCTTCGTGATTGTGCTTGTAGTTAGTTTGTGTTTCTAAGTTATGATCAATATTCATATTCACACAGTGCCATCTAGCCCCAAACTAAGCATCTAGTCTGTAACATGGGTACTGAACAACGGATAAACTAACTTTTTTTTTAATCTCGATGGGTTTACGTTTGGCCTCAGTCTCGCCTGATGGCAAGCGATGACGTACAGGTTTTCCCAGAAAATGCATATTCACTCTGGCCACTCTTATATACTATTATTGTAAAAACATACATTAATAAACATATAAAGCCTCCCGTCCAATACAAACAGACACAGAAATGTTTGTACTTTTCGGGGATCGAACTTCCAATTTCCTAAGTGTAACAGTTGACTTCTAACCCATCAAACCACATGTGTTAACAAATTAAATATCAACTCACTTGAACGCCGCTAAGGCAGGAAGCACTGCAGCTCGTGTAACCCTTCTCCTTCCAAGAGTATGATTTCCCCGGTTGGCCGGGAGCGACCCTGATGTTGCTCGAGGTCCCGAAGATTAGGGATCTGCTGAATGACGTAGAATTATTGAGGTTCTCAACAACTCTTAATTAAATACGTCGTAAACTAAGAAAAACCAGAAACGTATCTACAAAATTATTGATATATATATAACAAATCTGTTAATAACATTCATGGTGTTAATATTGAAATATGTTAATGTTATAAAATATATATTATATTAAATTTATTTAACACAGGCTCAATAAATATGTACATATTATGGAATGTAAAATAAATACCTAAATTTAGTATTTGGATTTGTTAATTATTGTTTCGTGAATATCAAAAGATTGTGGACATGATATCATATTTCTTTCAATATACTGTAAATAAATAATGTTTTTTACGGAAACTACTTTATAATGTAGGTACTTTGAGACAGAAACCCAAAGAAACAGCAATACAAAACAAATAATGACTATCAAAACGTAACTTAATATTGCTACAAAAATCTAATCTATCACTATCGTTCACATGATAAGCTTATCATTTGTTTATCGAAATTGATTTTCAACGTACATGTGTCAATTCATTACTTACATTATACCTTCGAAAAATGTCTTTGGACGTAAATATATGTGAACCGGAAGAATTTAATTCTAACGAACTGCATAGTTGTATAAAAGAAACAGCGAAAAAAATCGGAATAAATAATTTTGAATATCACGTGGAACACCTGAGTGGCAGTGGACGAGAAAACTATATTGCAAATATATTTCGCTTTTATAAAAATATTGAGATTGATAAAAGTATAAATGTGATTGTCAAAAACTTAATGA
>PQWD01006238.1:0-55286 GCA_019425675.1 Leucinodes orbonalis
TCGACTCTTGATTCCTCGGTGAAAAAATTCATTGACCAGCTGGTGTAGTGGTTTCAGACCAAATTCAGCTATGATTTTAATGTCCCGGAAAAGTCCCAGTATATTAATGTTTTCGGACATAATACATTAGAATATACGTGGAGAAAGCAGAGATCAAATCCATTTATTTTCAACTATACTTCTGTCATTTCTTCCACATTCATTAATTCTTATTTACTCACTCATCTGTTAATGGCACTTCTAACTTGTTTTTTTTTGTAATTTTATGTTTAAATTAATATTTAATTAAATTTTCAAGGAGAATCTCCGCAAACACGTGCTTCGCAGCGGGCAGCACGCCGGCTGTTTCCTCTACCAGTGCCACTCGTGCATACCAAACCAACATGGCCACCGACTTGCGCAAGCACCTCGTATCCACGCACGGAGACAAGTTCGACATGAAGACCGCTGTGCAGGCCGTTAAAGTTTACCTAATGGAGAAAAGTGACAGTTAATTGAATGAGAAAATTTTTCTCTTCGACAAACCCAGTACCTACTTGAATCGAACCTGACAGAAATTTATCATCATAATCACAGTCTCTTAAGTGTACTAAAGAATGAAGCCGCCTCTGTCGATTTCCAGAAGAACTTATCCCCAGCAAACATTATACCTAAATTTCACTAAATCGTTCCATATCGAATCAAAGGTACTCGTATATGGCAATAGTTTAATTTTTTTTAACAATATGGCCGTTTGTCATCTGTATGGGATTTTAAATCTGCCACTAAAACAGTTTGTATGCTAACAGCCTATTTATGCATAGCTGTTATTTGGGCTGAATGTTTATCACACAGTTGAATTATTAATACTGAAATCAATAATCTGGTCCCTTTTCTGAAGGCCAACCGAGAATACTTCACCGGCATGTGGTGCATTTCTCTCGAAGTAAGATCACGTTGATTCAGTAATACTAGACCTAATGCTAACTATAACTCTGGGCACACTTTCTAATGTAAGATTAGCAATGTTTTGTCTTTATTCTGTAAAATTAAAATATATTTTAGGATGGTTGGTATGGTTTGGAGTTTCATTTAAAATAATCTGCTTGAACCACCTTAAAGGAATTAGTGCCTAAGAAGAATATGCTAACATTACATAGCTAAACTATTTTGTTCAGTTAATGCTTGAATTCATTGATGTGCTTACAATTATTGCAAGTGTTTATCAAACTTATCGTATAATTTCTATACTGTTAAGGTTTTAAGACTGGTTTATTAATATAAATCTCATTATTCTTTTAGTAACAATCAATAAAAACGTTTAAGATTAGTTTCAAATAATCTATTTTCGGTTCCAATATAGGTATTAATAAATGAGTATTTATTAAATTGCTAAATCAAAAAAATGAAATCCAATAAGAGTATTTCATCTTAGTACATAGGTAATTTTATTTTATGGGCATTCATTTTTTACCCGTTAATATAATAAAAAAGCATTATGAAGATAAATGCCTTCTATTTGGCTAAAAGTTCGATAGATGGCGTTGCTTACGTATTAGTAGTGATGACGCTTTATACAAAAATATATTTCTATATTTTTTATTTTCTTTTGATATCGTATAACATCTCTAATAAGTTGCATGAAAGATAAATATAAATAAAAAAATGTTGGACGTTTATGGTAGAAAACATTTTCAACTATGGCAAGTTATTTTTAGCTTCCGGATGTCAAACCGCCGTCCAATGCGGAGCGAGGGAAAAATAATCGAGCCAGCGCGCTAGCAGTAACACTATCGTGTATTAAATTATTTCCTGAAAATAATTTATTCGATCGACTTTTTTTAGAAAACGGACAGTATTCCCGTGTAATTTAATATTAGCAACGTCTAAATAAATTATTAGTTTTATATTACGTAAGAACTGGAGTTGGTTGATCAAATAATAAGTGCTATTTTTGTAAATTCAAAATAATGTGCTGTGCAAAATTTTAATTGATTGGAAAATATTCACAGTTGTTTCTACACGTTTAGTGAAATTAAGCCACATTAAGATGTCGTTAAAGGTAAGTGCTTTTTGATAACCTTTTAGTTTAGTAAATAGTTAAAATATACAATTGCAAAATAGCCTTTTCAGTCCTATAGCATTGTCAATTTAGACAAGATGTGAAGTAATATTTGACTCTATTTTCGAATATATTACACAGTAATCTACCTACATCATAAAACATTCTACCTCCAACAATACTTTAATAGTGTAAAAAAAATTTGGTATTATATGAAATTCAAAAAATATTAATGTAACACTCAGTTCTGTAATTATTTAATAAAAAGTAATATTTTCTTTACATATTTATTTCTTGGAATATTTATTTATTTAATTCTTTATTGTACACTGAAATACACAAAAAAATTAAATTAAAAATTTAAAAACCCCGACACAAGAACCAAAGTAATTTTCCTTTAAAAAGTAAAAAAAAATAATAGAAACTTAATGTTAAAGTACCTAAGAATATTTTAATAATTCTAAAATAAACGTCGTGTTTGGGGACCACTCTTAAACTAGCAATTTAAATACTTTAAATTGTTAGTTTAAAGTATTTAAATTGGAATAATTTAGATACTTTAAATTGTTAGTTTAATGTATTTAAATTGAATAATTGGGAGTCCCCAACGTGACTTTTTTTTTAGAATTATTAAAATATTCTTAGGTACTTTAACATTAAGTTTCTATTATTATTTTTTACTTTTTAAAGGAAAATTACTTAGGTTCTTGTGTCGGGAGTTTTTTAAGTTTTTAATTTAATTTTTATTTCATACTTTTTATAGGTAGGTTAAGTACATTTGCAGTCATTCGGTTACTCTCCCCACTTTCACTCCTCACAACTTTTAAACGGCTCAACCGATTTCATCAAACATGTCTAAGAACACTTGCACATAAGTCACCTTTAATACAAAAAAAAACTAAATTGAAATCACTGCATGCGTTGGAGAGTTATGATGCCACAGACAGACAGACACATGAAACTTATAACACCCCTCTTTTTGCGTCGGGGGTTAAAAATACAATAAAAATATGTTCAAATTTAAACTTAAAATGCTAAACGTTATATCTCAAATATTTTTCATTCTACTTATTTGGTATTTTCTTCTTATCTTTTTCTGATTTGCATTGTGCCTGCATGTAAAAAATCTTATTTTTTAACAGATGGTCATAGTTGTTACATATTTTACTTTATGGTCCTTTTGGGTATGTAGTTGTGTATTTTTTTAAAAAATTGCTGTCTCAAAATATTCAAAATTATCAGTGACAAGCAGATTGGCATCTATGTGACTCAAATTTAATCAAACATAATATACTGACTTAATAAAAAAGAAATATAAAAATTTTTTGAGTACATACTTGTGAGCGATAAAGTGTTTTATTATTATTATTAGTTCTGTAAGACCAAACCGTGTGGTATGCTTGAAAATGAAAATTGTTTATTCAGTTTAGGTTCTTACAAAACACTTTTGAATGTCAAATAAGCTACCACTGGTTCAGACGGTGGTTTTCCACTGAGAAGAATCCAGAAAAAACTCAGAACTGGAACTGGGAACTAGGATGCTGAAATGGTATAATTATTGTATCCCATTTATAGTATATTGACACAGTTAAGCCATAGGATAAATGTGACATTGAATTATCAAATACTTACTTGGTATTTTTTTTAACATTCCATCATTAAATTGGACAGTCAAATCTAGGTGTTTACTAAGTCCGTTCCACAGACTTTATTAAATGGAACTTTCGATCACTTTCAGTAATACCTGTTTGTATAAGGTTCTTGTAGATGACATTTCTATTGAGGTCTTTTGCTAATTTATGAGTACCTTAAGCAAAATACTAATGATTCTGAAACTTTAATGTAGTTTTTGCTTTTGGATCAGTTTTACTGTTTACTGGTGCCTTTATGGTCTAGTGGTAAGGGTTGTGGGTTGAACCCACAGACATCAGAATATATATTAGACTGGACAAGCCGCCAAGTTTATAGGCAGTCCCAGTGTCGCAATTTCTTTTCGGTTCTTACCTGTGAAAAGTTATTATATTTCTTGGTAATTTTACTGATTCATTGCGATGATGGTATGTTACAATTGCACAGGATGACATTTTGAAAAAACACGGTATTTCTTCTAATATTCGTGCGTCTTGACTCGTCTCACAGAGCGTAAACTGGTAGCCAGTGTATGCTCGTTGAGCTTACAGTTGTCGCACTTTAAACGTGGCTTGCCCCATCTCCTATATTGGGAAATCTGTGGTTGAACCCCAATAAAAAGAATCGAATGGAGATTTTATCACTTTATCGTCAGCTCATTAAACGTCCCCACATCAGGCACAAGCCTATCCGTAAAGGTGTATAGGCCTTAGTCGTCCACGCGGGTCCATTGCGGATTGGACGACTTCACGCACAACCGTGTTATCTTTTCGCAGGCGTGCCAGGGTGTCACTCAAGTTTTCCTTCACCGTAAGAGCGTCGGATAGCGTACATATAATTTCTAGTAAAAGTTGTCTCGTAAAATTTGCATTGCAGTAAAGGCGAGGGACATTGTTCTAATAACTAACATTTTGTTTTTCAAAATATCGTGGTACTTCGCAAGTGCGAAACCGGCAACTCTTTTCAGTATTGGATGTCGCCATTAATTTTTATCAAAAACTTTATTGTACATAATGGGGGAGGGCTTTGTCGTTTCTATGAACGAAGGGGGAGGGTTTAAAATCTAAAATTGCGTAATACTTGAACGCTCCCTTAAACGGTAGTTGATTTTACGATCACTGAATAAACCACCAAGCCAAATCATTAAAAAAAATCAAAAGTCTAAGGAACAGACTTATTCGTTCTATGCACTAAGATCTAGTGACCCAGATCAATTTCTAGTTCTAGACATTTTCAAAACAAGTTCTACCTGTATGGTGTAACAGACCAATAAGCGCCATTTATAGGCGTAATGCATTTGTCAAATGCATCTCAAACGGCTTTCGAGCGATGCAACTGCAAGTTTTTATATTAAACTTCAGGTTCTGCCTCTTGCAAGGTGTGGCAGACCAATTTGCAATTGCAAATTATGCAGCATTTGGTATATAACAGGTTCCAAACAGTGGCGTTCACTCCATATATGCAAATAAGCAGTGCATACCCTGTGCGTCCAGAGAACCCGGAAAATCGCCAGCAATTAAATAATTCCCACGATTTGCATTTGCATTTTGATTTGATTAACAGCACTTAATTTGACAAAAATGAAAATTACTTATTTTTACGATCAGTGTCACTCACTTTGCATACCCTAATCATAATGTCTGTGCACGTCACTGGTTCCAAACTATCCCGCCAGATATTCGGTCCTCTGCATTTCTCATCCAGCCTCCACCAGCGACCATTCGCAAGTCAAAATGGATAATCATTAATTAAGTTATAAATGTGAAGACTGAAATCCTGAACACACCAATGTTGAACATCAGAAAGTTTTAAGTTTTCATAAATAATACTGTAAATGAAAAAGTAACTTTTTAATGCTCCAAATTTATGACTAATCAAAACTCGTTTCAAATTCTTTTGCCCATAAGTTGAAGATGCATCGCGCGTCGAGTGGGTGTATGTCGTCCGAACCAGGGTTGCCAACCCCGAAACGAAATTCCTCGTACATAAGCAGCTAAAAATGTCGTACTTTGACGAACCTCGTACATACATCTAAAACGCTTTCATCATTAAAAATACTAAATAAATAAAATGTAGAACAAAATTTTCAATTAATCGGGGTTTACCGTTTACATAGCTACTACAGTCTGCAGACAATGATTTTGCGACCAATGGATTTTTGTGTAAAAGTTCAAGTTTTGATAGATTCATTAGTTTTAGTGGCATGTCATATAACAAAATTCGTACATAGTTGTACGAGGTTGATTGTGACTGTGTCCTCGTACGGAGGACCACAAATCTCGTATTTGTACGACGAACCTCGTACGTTGTGCAACCCTGTCACGAACCGGTCGGGGTGGATTCACATATTAGCAGACCCGTCGGCTTCTACTTGCACAACCGCAAAATGTCGTCGAAAAGGCTCTTGTGGGTTTCTTCGCAAATTCGCAGAGCGTTCCTATTTATTTTGAACATTTAGCTGCGCCGACGGATATATTGAACAGTCTAAGTTTTCTGTTATGCTTGGAATCTTCTTAAAAGGCCGGCAACGCATTTGTAGCTCCTTTGTGTTGCAAATGTCCATGGCGGCAGTATCACTTTCCATCAGTGATCTGCTGCCCGTTTGCCCACTATACTATAAAAAAATGAAGGTTAAAATTCATCAACAACAATGAAAATAACCGTTTTGATATAATTCGACTAAGGTTAAAAAGGTATGATTTTGTTTCTTAAAAAGGTGATGATTCTTTCATTATCTAAAATGACGATGTACCAACTGGCCTTTTTTAAGCACGACATTTGTATACCTAACATAATTTATAATGCCATATAAAAAAAATGCAACATCTTTCAAAGTTTGGATCAAACCTCTAATTTTTGCAAGTTTATAAGCTGCGATGTCATGTGACTCCGCTAAACCCGTGTCCCATTTTGCTTTCTTTTACATAAAAATCCAAAATATATTTGCTATGAAAATATTAGAAATATTCAAAAATTGACAGTATTTTCCTTTGAAAAGTATTTAGTAGCAATAGGTACTACAGAAATACTAAACAAGGATTATAAATCAAATTGTAACTAGTTAGTATAATAATAGGTAGTCATCGAAGTAACCATAGATCCCAAAGCTATGCCCAGCTTTATTACTAAACGTGTCGCAAATATACCGTATTCCCTTGGCCGTTTTTGCAAAACGCAGTCCGGTTCTCCTGAATTCGCTAGCATAGCTTCGGATAATGCATGTCAACCTAACCGGTTGGTGGAGACCTGGGCGGACCAGTCGAGCGGCCTTCGAGTCACTGAAACGCGAAATGCTACTCGTGTTGCTCGGGAAGACCTAGGTTAATAATCGAAGCTTAAGAGGATTAATATTATAATAAATAATCCATTGTATTCACAGAGCGCCATCTAGCCCCAAATTAAGCATAAGCCTGTAATATGTAATACAACACCTGTAATAAACACTAAATAAGGGAAACATACTATATAACTTTTTTTCCATCATGGATTCCATCAAAAGTCTTTACTTGTTCAGTACTCAGTACCTATATTAGTCAGTCACGGATGTAAGGTTAATTTTAGGCAAATTGAACTAAACTGGTCCTAGTCTATAGAATTTACATATACAGTGTGATTTATTCTCTTTAGGCCATATATAAATATACAGTTATCGCTCCCACACAGCGCCTGTTCTGGGTTTAGGTCTAGACACACGGTAGGTACTGACGCAGATTCACCTTACTCGGAAACAAACGTCTTACGAATTTGAATTCGCACAAGGACAAGTTTTATTTAATGAAGACAAATATTCGAACCCGTATATATTCATTGACACATGATTACTGTTACAAAATCTGACCGGATCCATACACAATTTGCATTCAGTCTTCTCGTATTTGCGTCTTGGTTTTTTTAACATACAAGTATTACATTGTACATCTCTATTATAATTAATTATATCACTTTTTACCTATATTTTTATTTGTATATATTGTTTTTTTTCGAATACAAGAAACAATAGAAAACCAAAAATACCTATCGATATATTATCCGTAATTTTTAATCCGTAAGAGCTAAAGTACCGAATAGCCGCCCGGATCAGCAAGTTGATCAGTGGCAGTGGGAACACGAATGTCGCAGAACCGATGTTTGGAGCAGACGAGTTCTGGAGTGGAGACCGCGCTCTTGGTAAGCGTAGCATAGGACGCGCTCCGGCCCGATGGACCGACGACTGCGCAAGGTCGCTGGTGGAAGCTGGATGAGAAACGGAAGGACCGGATCTGGCCAAAATGGGAGGACTATGTCCAGCAGGGATGCAATATGTTGAAGAGAATATTTCGTAGTCGAGCCAAGTCATCTCACTTTTTCTATAAAAAGTGAAACAATACATCTCTAAAAACGTCTATCATAATTGTTCCCTTATATCCAGTCACAAATCACAAGCCCGACTGCTTAATAAATCACAATATTTTTGGATCAAGCGCTGCGAAGCTGGTATATTGCATATCTGTATGTTTCTCGCATGTGGCTGTTATTTGATCTCTGGAACATTTGCCAGGACAATGTGAAAGCGTAAATAAAATATGTGAAAGTTTTTAGTCTGCTTCTTAGGCCAACCTATTAAGGGCTTCTATTGGCGCCATTATTCGGTTACTAGGTCAGATGAGGGCGGTCATATATTATGTTTAGATATTGAGGACTTTCATGTTTTGTAAAAAAACCTAATATTCTCAAAATCTATCTTACATAAATATGTATTAAACAAAATAAAAACGAGACGAAAACGATGACTTGGAAAATCAAATTCCTAGAACCAAACTTGGTAATTACCTAGTTTGGTTTTGGCAAATTCACAATAGTTACCACTGCCGCAAGTACTCGACACCATCCTTTTACCTATGACTAAAAGTAAATATCAGCGTAGACGTGCTATGTCAATTTCACAGTCGTATGACTTTGTGTAAGATTGAACAAAGGTATTTAAATAAGAGTTTATAGAAACCCTAAATGAGCGGCGAATTTTCATCTTTTTATAAAAGGCTAGTTTTTCACTTACCAAAGAAACGACAACTTTCGGGAAATCGATTTTCGACGTCTACCAATGTTTTATACAAATGCATGAAAGTGCATTAAAATGTCTGAGATTAAGAATGCTGTCAGTGGAAATTTCCACTGACAGCATTCTTAATCTCATTTCTTAATAACAGCTCTTGGAATCGATAGAGAAGCAATTGCTTCTCTATCGATTCCAAGAGCCGTTGAAACGTTTCCCCTCATGGATAATTTAATGACATCTTCATTCTATCGATCAAGATACGTTACTTGCGTGCCTTGTTAATGTATTTAAATAGCTACACGTCTATTAAGATTTCATTGGAGAGAAATTAGTTTCCACAAGAAACTGGACGTCTTCCGAGTGGCGCATGTAAAAGTTGTGCTGCACTTTTCTGCATTCCCATTTAATAGCCACACATAAGCCTAGACGCATTTTGAGTTTACAACTTTGCTAAGTAATTATTGTCTGCATTCTTGGGACGTAATTTCCGAAGCATTCAACACTTTCATAGACTTAAGTATTTTTACATGTATACTATGTTTTCTTTAATGTTAACTATTCTTGTCACTGATTTCTTTTTAATAATATAACAGGTAGATACTATTATAAGTACTCTCTAAAGATCATTCTCAAACTTTAATAATTTGTTTGAATTCAGGAATCTTGAAATTTTTTCATAGAACTGGTAACAATACTACATTAAGAATAATGTCACTGCCATTGATTAAATGCTCCAATGTAGGTAACGATTTATGCTAGGTTCCTGGCAGGTTTGGAGCTTAAGAGCAGGCCCATTAGCAAAATATATTCCGAAAATCTGGAAGAAACTTGGCCCAAGATTTGTTTCTTTAGACAATTCTATGATTTAGCAGTACGCACAATGAAAAAGGATTCGAAATGTTAAAGCTAAATATGGGGGACGTAAACCACAAGATATTAATTTGCGTCTCTGAATTTTGTGTGGTGAAAGGGAGATGCTGGGATTCATGGAACATCCCAAAGGTACTCCATGTACAGACTCGGGTTTTGTACAAAGACATAAAAAGCTAAACACGTTTAAAGTTCCGCATTTCAGGGTCCCCATCTTTTTGCGACTATTTAATATTTCCTTTTTTAGTAAGCATATCAGCGTCATCGTTTTATTATTTTAAGTCGTGATGTTGCCATGAAACTTTTATGAGATAAAATCGTGTTCTAAGTATAGGGGGCTTACCGTAATTTAATTTAATAGTGTTAATCATCAAATACAATAATATTATTTCGCCTTTTCTGGTATTAAAATGCTGACGTATCATTATAGTAATTATATTTTAAGAGATTGCGGTAATACTAGACTAGGTGGTATAAAATATGTTGTCGTCGAATGACAATGTCGTCAAGCCATGGTTGAATAGAAATAGACGGCTGCTAGTTTTAATTAAAACTGCCCTTAATTGCGCCATACAGTTAGCGAGTGCCGGTAGTTTAGCGAGGTCCACTTGCGTAACGCAGCTACAGACGGGTCTTTGTATGCTTCAAGACTGATACACTGTGTGACATATTTGACGTAATTTTCCAAGAGTTTTTTCCTTAAAATACTTTTAAGGGCTATTGAGTTTCATATACACTATTTCATTTGTCCCTTTAGTGCGAAATCGTTAGTATTATCTATATTTTTCTATGCTTTTAGTTTTGAGTTCTGAAGTAAAGCCCATGGCAATTGTAGCCTAGCCGTAGTTTCGCATGTTTTGGTCATTCGTTCCGGTGAAGCGTGGACGAGGGAAGCTGCTATAACTGCTAGTCTGCTATGAGCTGACGAAACACCTAGCCTATTTATAAATGTGGGATGTGATTTAACCCCATACTAAATTTTATTAAAACGGCTTCAGCTGTTTAGATGGGATGAAGTAACAAACAGACATACAATCTTTCTTCTAATATTAGTGTAACAATCCTTTTGAGCGTCGGTGGCTCAGTGGTGTGGACTGTCGCCTTCCTACCGGGACGGCTGAGGTTCAAATCCCGACACGTACCAATGTATTTTCGAATTTTCGAAAAATATATGTACGTTATCCGACGCTCTTACGGTGAAGGAAAACATCGTGAGGAAACCTTCATGCACGCCTGCGAAGAGATTCGAAGGTTGTGTGTGAAGTCGTCCAATCCGCACTGGGCCCGCGTGGACGACTAAGGCCTAATCACCCTATACGGGTAGGCTCGTGCCCCTCGGTGGGGACGTTTAATGAGCTGATGATGATGATGATGATGAATCCTTTTGTAAATATAAAAATACGAAATACTTGTTCATCCGTGAAGTTAAAGAAAAGAAAGAAGAAAGAAAAAAACATTTATTTGACCACAAAACAAAACAATTATACGAAAAGAAACCACAGTAATAAACACGTGAAAAAGGAAAGATTAAACAAAAACAAAAGACAAATGAAGTTAGTGCTTGAAGTATAGCAAGAATGAATTTAGTACACATTTTTCGTGTAGTGAAGGATTTATGAGTTTGGTTTTTATTACATAAACAATTTCGCATCGCAGTAGTTAAAAGATAACATATGCAGTGTCGGTAAGTTGACCCGAGTTGTTGTGACCTTGCGGATTGCGTGCGGCATTGTAAGCGAACTCGTGCATATTTTTTCATTACATTTTCCTATATATGTTTACTCTTAGAATGCTAAATTTCACATAGACAGTATGATATCACAAGGATCCCCGATGCGATGCTTTCGTACTAAAGAACCGGTCGCAAGAGAGTTTACCTTATACCTTTCTCCAATAAGTTACGATAGTTTTCGAAATTTGTCAGCGCTTTGACTGGAATTGTCCTAATCAATGATACAAATCTTATTCTGTAGACTTATTTATGACCCAATAGCTGCCTTCTAGCCTTATGATAAGGACATATTATGTCCTTGTTTAAATAGGGATAAAAGAGAGGTTTAATATAGGGCAAAAGATTACGAGGTGGTAAGTTCGGTACTGAGTCGTCTAGGTAGTTACCACCGCAGTGCCAGATATCATCCCGTGAAATAGGAGTGATTTGCACTTCTGTGCTTCGAGATGAGGGCACTGTAGCTAGTAAAATTACCGGATATAAGACACGTAACATCTGTCGTCTCGGGTGATGGGCGTAGGGTAGTGATGACGGAAAATATTGTCTAACTACTGTTATTAATTTCATTCAAGACTGCATCTTGGTCAGACGTATCACTTACCACCAGTTGAGCGTAATTCTCCACGGCTATGCTTTTTAATTATACCTTGTCTATGAATTTTTAACACACGTAATTTGCTTAAGAATGTTAAACATAAGTCGTAAGTTATTCTTATAAAAAGTTCTTAAAGTTTTGTTTTTCATGTATGTTAGAAATACGAAGTCGTGGATTTACAAGCTGTTAATGACAAAATGATTTATATTTAGCAGCGTTCGTGATCCGTTTATGCCGCATGACGCGATGTTTGCGATAGTGGCAATAATGTTGACCCTGTCGCTGAGTAACTTGAGATCTACGTGACCCTGTGTTAGGTTGTCACTTAGAAGTTATGGAAACAGGTTTTAAATACACAAGCATGTTACTGTTTACAATATTCCGGATACATTTTTTGAAGAGATTTTATAAGCTGTAATCCTAAATGCTGTAAGAGTAGGGTTTTTAACCCTCCCGTATTGTCCGGAAGACTCCGGTCCGGTGGGGTAATCATCGTTATTTGTAGCGACAGATTGTAGAAGTCCAGTAATGCTCGTAAACTAATAATTTAAATTTTCAATAATAATTACCTGGTAATAAAAGCGTGTTAAAAATGGAAATTTCTTCAATGTCGATATTTGTTGAGTCCTCAGGCTTACGATTACCGTAATCGGCTTTACTTGCAACCATGTCGTCCACTTTAAGTGAGTTATTGTAAGAAGCCTTGACAAGTGTACTCCTAGCAAAGTTAACCTTGAAGTATTTTTAACATAATTAACTTTTATTACCTCCTTTAATTTGTTTTAAGAAATTAAAGTGCGAATTTATACTTACTTAGAATTGGCAGTCTCGGATCTGGCGTTGCTCGGTAGTTGTTGTCTTGACTCGCTCATCCAAGTCTATGTCATTACGGGTTCGGTTTCCCGCTTATCCGTGAAGTGGACCATTGTGCGTTAGCCATGACGGCCTCTGGTCACTCCAGCCAGCCACCTCCCTCCAAAAGCAGATAAGTCTTCCGGTCTCCTCAGGGCACGCCTGTGACCTAAAAGCACATGCCACCGTTTCCTCCTCCTCCATGCACGCTCTGCACAGAGACATCCGTAACCTATAGTGTAAAGTGTGGCTCGTGTCGCTCATTCAGACTCAAGTTTATAATTCTTAGTTAATAAATCACATTAATTATCGAAACAGTATTTTTATATAAATGATGATTGTTTTATATATTATGAGTGTACAGGAAGATCCGGACGCTCACCTGATGGTAAAGTATACGATGACAGAGCGCATGAGGGAGACCAACAACGATAGTTATTATTCTTCGTCAATGCTACACTGCGTCCGACACCAGAGACAACAATGTTAGGTCTCTTAATATCGGGCAATTTCACTAGCTACAGCCTCATCCCAAACACAGAAGTGCATAACACTCCTTTTCAGGGACGATATCTGGCACTGCGGGTGATACCTACCTAGACGNAACGGTTAAAGTTACAAAAGTCATGTATGAGAGTATTGTTCTCCTTTTAAAGGTCTACAAAAAAGTCCGCGAGAGCATGTCTATCTTTTAAGGTAAGCTCACTTAACAATTATTTTTTGCTAATAAAAATTCTGAAAATTGACCCCGAAACCTTTAAAGTTGGAGGGAGGGGAAATCCTATGTATATGATAAATGAAGTACCGTGTTATCCCGAATTTAATGCGGCGAAGCCGCGGGCAAAGCTAGTTTGATATAAAGAACAACTGCTGAAGACTCAAGACTGCTTTTAACAGTAAGTCAATTACGGCCATTTTTACGAGAGGAAACATTTAAAGCAATTTCCTCATTGGTTCACGGACTATTTCTAAATATCCTTTCATCTTCCGCTTGTTTTGTTTTTTGGTTTGTATTGGATAGAAAGAAATATTGGAGTACCTATAATTATATTTCGAAAAAGTTTTCGCACTGACTACCTAAAACTTGTGTTTTGATAATATTTGTAACTGACAACTGTAGTGTTTAGAAACTTCGCAATCGTATTCATTTTACAGATGCAAATAACATTGGTAACATTTTACATGAAATGTTTTTGGTGGGATACATTTATTTATTTCTATGTAGAAAGTGAAAGTGTTACATGTAAGTGATACGCAATACTCTTAAATTATCAGCATACACTGTTACCAACTTCGATGTGATATATGTGACCTTCACTGTATTCACTTGTTTCCACCCGTGAAATATATTTCCCCATTCTAACGTCCGTGCCAAGAAGTTAACCCTCTAAATGACCGTCTACGTGTCAAGGTCACTTGCGTTAAAAAGCATAGGGTAGAATGAGTTCCACAATCCTCATGGTTCGTTTATCGTAGGTAAGTTCTTAAATGTTGTGAGTATACAACAATGCTTATGTAGGTATTCCGTTGTCGGTGACATATTATAGTCTAATTTATAACCGAATTTACTCAATATTTGATACCTAGATTGATGTTTTATTCAAGCGATGACAATATTTTTTTGTCTTCGTGAGCTGCATTTGGAGGACTAAAATTCCCCTTCCTCATGATTTATTTTCCTTCAACTTTTATCCTTAAGGTTGGTAATGAAATTCGGATTTGAAAGCGTGATTTCGAAGGCCAAAAATATTAAATCGAACGATTTTTTCGTAAAACCATCGGTCAACGGGAACCCTTTCGGTATACCATTCTACACTCTTAAAAATAATGGCTTTAATAAAAATTTCGAATAATACGAACTGAGGCATCATGATAATAAAATCAAGGTTTGCAACCCAGTAAAATAAATGGCAAAATTATTTCAAATGTTTGATAAATTAAGATTACTTAATAGTTAGTGCCGATCTACTAATTGCGTCAATTTAAACTGTTAAAATTTAAGATGTTAACTTCCAACCGTATCGATTCAATTTACATTTAAAACGATTTTGCTCTTGCGTTCGTTCCAACAAATTTACCGGGTAATTACATTGTCCACGTCGCTCTTTGATTACAATACATTGGATTCCAACCACCAAAATATTGGGCATGAATATTCAACTAAGTTTCTGTAGCAGACAACAATCGTCATAATTCTTGTAGCTATATATACAAGCAGTCTAATTTACTCCATTTACATATATTCTTTTGAAATCTAAATCATCGATATTACTCGAAACATACTCAGTAAGATATATACATTATCTAATAAGAATCTGGCAAAATAAAACAATTTCATGTTATATAACATGTTTCCTAATATCATTATAATGATTCACATATTCTCTAGTTATAACTTAAAGTGTTTGAAAGTAAGCCGGAATATCTGTCACTAAGATATCATTTAAACGTGGCTGCATTATGCATTTCCTTAAGACTCAAGGTCGGCCATTCGTTCCGTCTTGCGTTAGGTATTTTTCATTCGAATCACTTGTTGACGCAATGCAGTCGTGATCAACACCCTAGAATTTTCGACAATATTGTCCGGCTTTTGTTTTTTTACTGTTAATTTATGTATGGTATTAGTAGCACGATTTTGTCTTACATTATTTACATACATATCTTCTATTTTATTAGAGTTTTTAAATTGTGTGGGTAATTCTGCTATTATATAGACAACATTGGCAAATCTCAGAAGATTTAGCCTGATAGGAAGAAGTATGTCACCGACTACCCGGGATCCCACTTAAATAGTGATTAGTTATCGGCGTCTACAATGTGGGACATCTCATCAAATTCTATCTAATTATCTCGATTCAAACTAATTACATGAACGATATCTTTAACATTCCATCAACCGATTGCACCACGTTTTATGTGCATGCACCGTCATTGTGCAACTGCAGCTGTCTGCTTTGAGGGAACAAATCCGCTGGGCTCGTCGGGACGTTGACCTTGCTCATTGTACGAGTGCAATCACGAGAGATGTATTGTGAAAGTACTTTAAGGGTTGAGTTACACCTGGGCTCCAATTCGCCTAATTTTAAAATGCGGTAATAGCGTCATTATCGTGTCTCAATAGTTAAATTTTGCACATATCGTTCTGTTTTACGGTATTTCTTAATTGGTAACATCATTAGATGTTTGATTATCTTTGTTAACCATTAACATTAAAAGTGGAATATCAAATTTCCAATTAGTATCTAAAGTGTCGCAATGTAAAGTTATCATCATCATCATTAAAGCCTAATATAAACTGCTGAACGAAGGCTTCTTAGCAGTTCACAATCATCTACCTTAACCAGTTCAAATGTTAAGTAATTTATTGGAACTGATGCCCTGGATGAGAAAAGCGGAGGACCGGGATATCTGGCTCAAATGGGGAAGACCTATGTCCAGCAGTGGACTGCGATAGGTTGAAGACAGAGAGGGAAATGCCCTGGCTAAATTAAGTATCGCTTTTAAGCATGCAATAAATCCAATCAAATCGTCATTAAATTATCATATTGATCATGTAAGTAACAAGAGATTTAATATTTTTAAATAAAGAACACTTTTTATTAGTTTCACTTTTAATTTCTGCTGTAAATCTATACAATACTTCTAAGGTACACTTATGGATACTGCTGTTTTAGAGAATAGGGGGTTATAGCCATATCTAAAAACTGTATTACTATAATGAAACGTAAGCATTTTTGTACCACAAAAGGCGAAGTAATATTATTATAATACTTTTTTAAGATATGCGGTAACCCCCCTATTCTCTAAAACAGCAGTATCCATAAGTGTACCTTAGAAGTCCATTATAAATCCATACAGCGCGCAGCAGCGCACGCGCATAGCGTACCACTTTCGCCGCTGACTCATCAAACCTGACCCGACCTCGTGCCGGCTACCAATTATGCTCGTCTTGTTGAATTTTAACCATCCATAGCGAAATCACTGCATGTAAGTTTCTCTTGAGATTTGCCGGATTTCATTGGACTATATGGCTCAAATCTTCTTAGTGTGCTCAGAGGAGCGCTCTTTGTTTCTGTGACTGAATACTAGTACGATAGTCTTGATAAATTAAGGAATTAATGTAAATTACATCCTGATTGTATATTCATCATCATCAGTTTATTGCATATCCCAAACAAGGGGCACAAGTCTGGGGGGTGTATAGGCCTTAGTCGTTCACGCGGGCCCAGTGCAGTTTGGCCGACTTCACGCATAACCTTTGAATCGCATAACTTTTGAAGCGTACGCAGGTTTCCTCACGATGTTTTCCTTTAGCGTAAGAGCGTTGGATAAACGTACATATTGTTCGAGCTGGGGTTCCGGATAAATTATTGCCAAACACGAAGAATAACACGGTAACACGCTTTATTAATTAACCAAATTAAATCACACACAACAACACTAATTACACTTACACTCGTACTAATAATCAATTAACGCACGCACTAAAATCCGTAATTCACACTGCACACTATAACACAACACTTCCGCACACACACGTAATAATCACACGTTAACTCTTCACACTGTTATATCACACTCGACGATCCCTTAGATATCGCTGTATCACTCGCTTCTTCCTTGTAGTCGCAGGTATTTCGCTCTTCGTTCGCTCTTGAGTAGAACATAAGACTCCCGGGCACCCGTCGGCCCGCCTTATATACCTGTCCGGCCGCTGAGCTCGAAGCGTCGACGTCATTCTACATAGTTCGCGAATTATCTAGAACATACTAGACTCTTTGCTATTGACAATTCGCATGTCATACTCTATGACTGTCTATGGTCTGACGTCACATATTAGCCGCCATTTTAATGACATTTTAATTACGTCAATTCGTAACAATATTATAATATTGAAAATTCAAAAACACTTCGGACTTCGGATCGGAAGGCAACAGTCCACACCAATAAGCCAACGACGCTAATTATTGTGCTGTGAAAGAATTTATGGAAGCTTTGGAGGATTGTTTGACCGCCAGAGACGACTTAAACGTCACAAACAATAGATTTTTATTGTGTCTGGATTTTGTGGTCAATAGTTTAAAAATGTTCAGCATCGGTTGTGGTGTCTATAGACCAGTGGTGTGCACAGAGATCAAAGTAGGGTATGCAATGTGAGTGATACTAATCGCAAAAACAATAAATAATTTGCATTTTTGTCAAATTGTGAGCTGTTGATGGCAACAGCTCGCCTAAGGTTCCAAATCTGTAGAGGAAAGGGGCGAATAAGTGGGAATCATGAATTTCCGGGTAGTCTAGACGCACAGGGTATCCACTGCTTATTTGCATATATGAAGTGCATTGCCACTACAGACAGGTTTTGGTTATTTTCGGCGTACGCGTTAAGTCACGCAGTCATTACACGCTTATATATAGTTGTCACAGCATGACGGACAGTTTGATTGATGGCGCTCGGAGGCGAGCAACTTTCTAGTCGACGAGTTAATATTAATAATTATGATGTGCAGTACGTTTAACTGGTTCGGCTGGGATTGTGTTAAGTAACATGTCATAATAAGTTTGGTGGTTTGTACGCCTCATATTGGCAAGACATAGTGTAACATTATTTCACATGACGCTTACCAACTGTAAAATGTTTACCACCTGTGTCTTACAAATAAATTCTTATTAATTATTATTACTAGCGCCAGTAATTATAATAGACATTTCAAATTTCAAACATTTACTTCTTAAATACTGTTAATACATGTGTCAGGAAGGCTGTCTATACACTACAGTTTAGTAATTATGTGACCTATTCCACACAATGTATATTGTTTTATGAAATAAATTGAATTGAATTAATTTAATTTTGTTGCATATTTAAAGGTACATAATAAAATTAATAAACAATCGAACCAAAGCATTAATAGAACTTACCTTTCTCAAATGATGTGGTATTATAATGGTGAATGAGACCACTTAAAACAACATTAATATCTCGAAGGTAATCAATTTTGGTCTTAAAACGTGTGTTCATGCCTTATCTTAAGTTATGCACAAGCAATTTTATCTAATTAAAGATAGCGATGCAATGTGTACTTTCAGCGATCTAAATCTTTCGTGGATTATTTTAAAAATGTTGATAATAATGTAAACGACATGCTTATAAGTTTCATTTAAGTTACATGTTACAATAATCAAGTTAATGACTGTATTAGAGAAATCTTATCTGATGTATTTACGATTCTACTAGAATGTATCACCGCAGTAGAGGACAATCTAAAAATTTAATGAATAAATTAGTTTGATGTGAAACTGACTAAGCCATTTATTCGTTATCGTCGTCTTTCTTTACTAGTCACTGAAATTGGCGTTGTGTCAATTATGGAAGTTGTTAAATCTCCGAAAAATGACACAATTACGTGGAAACAGTTCGTCGATGTACTAAATTTTTTTTAATGTCTGCTACGAATTGATAATGCTATATTTTAAAGACTCATATAGAAGTCATTGAAAATGCATTTTTCGATATTTCAACTTATGAAATTTCTCACCAACTCTCTCCATCTCACAGTTATGTTTATGGGTTATATTACTGATTTTATTGTGCTATATCAAAGGGAGCGATTATATTTATAATAAATATCAAGTCTGGGTTACTATTTTAAATCTACTGTGTAAATACGATAAAAGTCTCTGAAAAGGTGTCGCATTGTGGCTTAGTTATTAATATTGTTAGGAATTGACGTAATTAAAATGTCATTAATATGGCGGCTAATATGTGACGTCAGTCCACAGACAGTCCATAGAGTATGACATGCGAATTGTCAAATAGCAAAGAGTCTAGTATGTTCTAGATAATTCGCGAACTATGTAGAATGACGTCGACGCTTCGAGCTCAGCGGCCGGACAGGTATATAAGGCGGGCCGACGGGTGCGCCGGGAGTCTTGTGTTCTACTCAAGAGCGAACGAAGAGCGAAATACCTGCGACTACAAGGAAGAAGCGAGTGATACAGCGATATCTAAGGGATCGTCGAGTGTGATATAACAGTGTGAAGAGTTAACGTGTGATTATTACGTGTGTGTGCGGAAAGTGTTGTGTTATAGTGTGCAGTGTTAATTACGGATTTTAGTGCGTGCGTTAATTGATTAATTAGTACGAGTGTAAGTGTAATTAGTGTTGTGTGTGATTAATATTGGTTAATTAATAAAGGTGTTACCGTGTTATTCTTCGTGTTTGGCAATAATTTATCCGGAACCCCCAGCTCGTAACATTTGGTGTCAGAAGTGGGATAAATTATGCCTGTGCTACCGAAGGAAGATACGGACGTTGTTCGTACTAGAAGCCAGCGACAAGCCGCTATGGACAGGAGCCGGTTTGAAGAGTCGCCATCATCGGGCAGCCCAGCGACTGCAACAGAAGGTGTGCGGGACCATCTACGGCCTCTGCAGCGTCCACTTTCGATATGGCTGCATTGATGGCGTTGCTACAGGAACAAGCTCGACAGTTACAAGCGCAACTCCAGGCTGATAGGAGGAGCGACGAGGCTATTACAGCGCAGCTGCAGGTCTACAAGGAGCAGGCTCGTCGACAAGAAGAACAAATGCTCCTTATCAAGGACATCCATACAAGTTTGTGAAGGATCTTCAAGAAATTAGGGAGCAAGTCGGCCATCATGAGGATTACGGAAGCTTTCGTCGAGATTGCCGACCTCAAGAAGAAGTGAAGGAGCTAAAGATCACCAACGGTAGCCCGCTATCCGTTGGTTGCGCGCCTTCAACAAAAGGCGTTAAAGTGCCGCCATTCGATGGGACAACGTCTTGGTCGGCGTACAAAGTACAGTTCGGGGTGGTTAAGAAAATGAACTCGTGGACGAATCCCAGGCTTGACGGCGCTAACATTGGGCCTAAGGGGCGAAGCATTGTCTGTTCTTGAAACTCTTGGCGACGATGTGACATATGGACAGTTGGTGCAAGCACTGGAATCCAGGTTTGGTGATGCTCATTTGGAACATGTGTTTCGCGCTCAGCTTAAAGAACGGGTCCAGCGCGTTGGTGAGAATTTACAACAGTGGGGATTGGAGATTGAGAAGCTTGTTCGTAAAGCATATCGAACAGAGCCCATACTAGCTCAGAAGATATTGGTGCAGGCCTTTGTGGATGGCATACGGGATTTGGAGGTGAGAGCAGCTGTGCGACTTGGACACCACGCTACTCTAAAGGACGCCTTGGCCCATGCGTTGGAAGTGGAAGCAGTGCGACAAGACCAAAGAACCCACCACATCAGGGAAGTTGTTGAAACGGCTGATTGTCGATATTTGCGGAGATTTATCCCTAGATGTTATTCCTGTGGGCTCAAAGGCCATCTTCGCTCCAACTGCCGCAAGCAAATTAACGCCTGGCGGACTCAACAACATGTAGACAGGGCAGCAATTACAACTGCCCAACAACAGCAGTCATCGGAGAGGGCCAAAACACGTTACGATCGCAACGTAAACAATCAAGGTTTTGAAGAAGGTTCATTGGTATGGCTACATAACCCACTTCGAAGCAAAGGAAAGTCTCCCAAACTTCAAGCTAAATGGGATGGACCGTACAAGTTATAACCAAAATTAACGACGTCACGTACCGTATACGCAAGCACCCACGAGGAGCATCCAAGATTGTTCATGTGGATCGATTAGCGCGTTTCTATGGAGATAATGCTCGGGACGAGCATTTCTTGGAAGGGGGCAGTGTTACGAATTGACGTAATTAAAATGTCATTAATATGGCGGCTAATATGTGACGTCAGTCCACAGACAGTCCATAGAGTATGACATGCGAATTGTCAAATAGCAAAGAGTCTAGTATGTTCTAGATAATTCGCGAACTATGTAGAATGACGTCGACGCTTCGAGCTCAGCGGCCGGACAGGTATATAAGGCGGGCCGACGGGTGCGCCGGGAGTCTTGTGTTCTACTCAAGAGCGAACGAAGAGCGAAATACCTGCGACTACAAGGAAGAAGCGAGTGATACAGCGATATCTAAGGGATCGTCGAGTGTGATATAACAGTGTGAAGAGTTAACGTGTGATTATTACGTGTGTGTGCGGAAAGTGTTGTGTTATAGTGTGCAGTGTTAATTACGGATTTTAGTGCGTGCGTTAATTGATTAATTAGTACGAGTGTAAGTGTAATTAGTGTTGTGTGTGATTAATATTGTTAATTAATAAAGTGTTACCGTGTTATTCTTCNTATTGCCAAACACGAAGAATAACACACGGTAACAACTATTATTAACAATATTATCACACACAACTAATTACACTTACACTCGTACTAATTAATCAATTAACGCACGCACTAAAATCCGTAATTAACACTGCACACTATAACACAACACTTTCCGCACACACACGTAATAATCACACGTTAACTCTTCACACTGTTATATCACACTCGACGATCCCTTAGATATCGCTGTATCACTCGCTTCTTCCTTGTAGTCGCAGGTATTTCGCTCTTCGTTCGCTCTTGAGTAGAACACAAGACTCCCGGCGCACCCGTCGGCCCGCCTTATATACCTGTCCGGCCGCTGAGCTCGAAGCGTCGACGTCATTCTACATAGTTCGCGAATTATCTAGAACATACTAGACTCTTTGCTATTTGACAATTCGCATGTCATACTCTATGGACTGTCTGTGGACTGACGTCACATATTAGCCGCCATATTTAATGACATTTTAATACGTCAATTCGTAACACTGCCCCCTTCCAAGAAATGCTCGTCCTGAGCATTATCTTCATAGAAACGCGCTAATCCATCAACATGAACAATCTTGGATGCTCCTCGTGGGTGCTTGCGTATACGGTACGTGACGTCGTTAATTTTGGTTATAACTTGGTACGGTCCATCCCATTTAGCTTGAAGTTTGGGAGACTTTCCTTTGCTTCGAAGTGGGTTATGTAGCCATACCAATGAACCTTCTTCAAAACCTTGATTGTTTACGTTGCGATCGTAACGTGTTTTGGCCTCTCCGATGACTGCTGTTGTTGGGCAGTTGTAATTGCTGCCCTGTCTACATGTTGTTGAGTCCGCCATGCGTTGAGCGAAGATGGCCTTTGAGCCCACAGGAATAACATCTAGGGATAAATCTCCGCAAATATCGACAATCAGCCGTTTCAACAACTTCCCTGATGTGGTGGGTTCTTTGGTCTTGTCGCACTGCTTCCACTTCCAACGCATGGGCCAAGGCGTCCTTTAGCGTAGCGTGGTGTCCAAGTCGCACAGCTGCTCTCACCTCCAAATCCCGTATGCCATCCACAAAGGCCTGCACCAATATCTTCTGAGCTAGTATGGGCTCTGTTCGATATGCTTTACGAACAAGCTTCTCAATCTCCAATCCCCACTGTTGTAAATTCTCACCAACGCGCTGGACCCGTTCTTTAAGCTGAGCGCGAAACACATGTTCCAAATGAGCATCACCAAACCTGGATTCCAGTGCTTGCACCAACTGTCCATATGTCACATCGTCGCCAAGAGTTTCAAGAACACAATGCTTCGCCCCTTAGGCCCAATGTTAGCGCCGTCAAAGCCTGGGATTCCCACGAGTTCATTTTCTTAACCACCCCGAACTGTACTTTGTACGCCGACCAACGTTGTCCCATCAATGGCGGCACTTTAGCGCCTTTTGTTGAAGGCGCGCAACAAAAGGATAGCGGGCTACCGTTGGTGATCTTTAGCTCCTTCACTTCCTTCTTGAGGTCGGCAATCTCGACGAAAGCTTCCGTAATCCGTTTCTCATGATGGCCGACTTGCTCCTTAATTTCTTGAAGATCCTTCACAAACTTGGTATGGATGTCCTTGATAAGGAGCATTTGTTCTTCTTGTCGACGAGCCTGCTCTTCCTTGTAGACCTGCAGCTGCGCCTGTAACTCGTCTGCTCCTCCTGTCAGCCTGTCCTCCTGTCGCGAGCTTGCTCCTCCTGTCGGCGAGCCTGCTCCTCCTGTCGGCGAGCCTGCTCCTCCTTGTAAGCCTGCAGTTGCGCCTGTAACAATCGAGTCTGCTCCTGCATCATCGCCACTAACGCAGCCATATCAAACGTAGGTGCTGTAGAGGCCGATGATGGTCCAGGTACACCTTCTGTTGTAGTAGCTTGGCTGCCCGAAGATGGGGACTCCTCCAGAGGGAAACCGGCTGCGGTCCATAGCTTGTTGTCGCTGGCTTCTAGTTCGAACAACGTCCGTATCTTCCTTCGGTAGCACAGGCATAATTTATCCGACTTCTGACACCAANTGACCAATCTAAATTCTTCTGTATGGTCACAGCTTGCTTCACTCGAAGAATTTTTCATATCATTCGTTAAATTTATCTTTTTAAATCCCTTAATTTGTAATAAGATAGTAATTTATTCCGCAACAGCTCGAAAACCGTATTTACAACGTAGTGGTTATGCTCTAATAAGTTCGATCTTGTGGAGTATTTTTCTTTGTTTTTTACGAGTACTTTAAAAAATACGTTTTAGTCGGTTTTTCAGTTTATGAATGAATATTTTATCCATGAATTGTTACAGTATCGTAATTTTCAAATCAACTATCTGTTCGAATATATACAAATGCATTTACCTCAATAATTAAAAAATAAGCAATGTATGTTCCCCGAGCATTACAACCTGGCAGTTGAACTTATATACAAAAAAAGTATATAAGTTTATCCGTTGTTTAGTACCCATATTACAAGGGTGGATGCTTAGTTTGGGGCAAGATGGCGCTGTGTGAATGTCAGTGGGTATTTATTTATTTATTACTGTTATAACAATAGGTAGGGGAGTTGGAAGGTTGGTCACCTAACTGCACGTCTCGCCTAAGAAGTGTGCGAAATGATTGGTAACCACAGAGCCGTGGTTACTGTTGCTTTCTATTGCTGATTGAGGTGCATTAGCTAATGCTCGCGGAAACCGCTACTGCGATGATTGCTATGCGCTTATACTGTTTGCGAACTGATACAAAATCGATGGTGGGTTTGTTAGAAACAGTTGCGCCTCAATGCAGTTTCTAAATGCAGGGCATATTATGAATGATTAGTACAAATTACGATCCAAATGTCGCCCTGTCATGGTCAGGCATATCACTTACCCATCAGGTGAGCGTCCTGGCCGTCCTGTACACTTTGTAACATAAAAAACGACGGTATATTAAACGTGAATTAATAAACAGGATCAGCAAGTAGAAGTGGCAGTGGGCTGGTCACGTATGTCGCAGAACCGATGGCCGTTGGAGCAGACGAGTTCTGGAGTGGAGACCGCGTCTCGGCAAGCGTAGCGTAGGACGCCCTCCGGCCCGATGGACCGACGACTTGCGGAAGGTCGCTGGTGGAGGCTGGATGAGAAAAGCGGACGACCGGGATACCTGGCGCAAAATAGGGGAAACCTATGTCCAGCAGTGGACTGCGATAGGTTGAATAGATAGATAGAATCATAGTAGAACAACTCTTTACGCTAGAATACGATTTGTTTAAGACATCACTTCACATCACACCTTTTTTGTATAACATGCCAATAAATTTTCCTTTCACAGTTTCACTAAAAACTGGTAGAAATAATTCCTTTTTTGTAGTTATAATTTAAAAAGATCGCGTGTTAATATCGATTCCGTCACCAGTTGTTTATTATCAACATTAACGAAGCAGTGTTCATTGAAGAGGATCCGTCAAGTGACTTCAATGACGACATAGCTTGACTACTTCCGCGTTTTAATTTTATGAATATTCACAAATCGCTAATGTAAAAAGAGGCCTATTTTATAAATTACCTCTTATTACCATTTTTGTTTTGCTGATATTTGATTTGTATAACATACTAGGGACCCGCCCACCAGCTTCGCACGGGTATTTTAACTTTAACCTAATATTTTATTATCACTTTACAAAGAAACAAATATAAAGTATGTTGTTCAGAGTGTATGTAGCCATCCCATGGTGAACGTTTTTTTTGTAATCGGCACAATACTATATAGTTTATTCATTACAAACATACACACAAAAAGTATATAAGTATGTCTATCCGTTGTTTAGTACCCATATTAAAGGCTAAATGCTTAATACGGGACTAGATGGCGCGGTATGAGTATTTATTTATTAATTTTATTTTATAGCCTTTCACAAAATAGGAATATAATATCGTATGTGTGCAGACAATGACAGCTACATAATATTATACGATTTTCCATGCATCGACGACGTCAATTAGTTAAAAGAAAGTAAAAATGAAGACAGTGCCATGAATGAACCTTGCCAAATATGATTATATGTAAATATGTGAGAGGAATTCGTATTACACAGCGATGGCGTGCGTGACTATGCTGATTGCGTTAATAATGGGGGTAACGCGTGAGCTATTCGGAATATGCAAGTCGGAGCTTTGCAGTTCGGAGAGATTGTGTTAACGGTCAATCTATTGAAAGATAAGTGAGAAATGCAATGATTGGTTGAAATTTTCCTTGAGGTCAATATCGGAGGTGTTGGATTGTAGAATTGTTATTTTCTTTTGATTGGAAAGCTATTAAAACGACTATGACGACCCATCTGTTTTAATGGTTGAGACGTCGGTATTACACCGTGGGTTCCGGTTTCGATTTCCGGGCAGTACAAAATTTACACATGTACATGTCTGTTTGTATTGTGCTGGGAGTTTTATAAAAAAATAAAAGTATATACAGTGTAAGTATGTATCCGTTGTTTAGTACCCATATTACAGGCTAATGGTAAGTTTGGGGCTAGATGGCGCTGTGATTGTCTGTGGATATTTTTTTATTGAAACAGTCGTAGACAGGGATACCGATGACTTAAAGGGATCTAGATTTAGGTAAGACTATTGCAGGTTGAATATCTGTCTCACCTGATTGTCTGAAAAATGATTGCGTGCTTTGTACGGCACGATAAGCCGTCGGTCCCGTCTACAATCTTAGGATGGTAGTCGTTAATCGAATCTGCATTGAACTCGCGTGATGGGCTACAGCCCAAACTTTCCATAGCTATGCTGAGCAGGAAGGCCTGTGCCCTAAGTGGAACTTTATAGGCTGATGACGGAAGGGATTAATGTTTACTTATCTTTCAATAATAAAATGAATGATTTAAGTATTTTTACTAATGTATCTTTAAATTGGACATACTTTTGTTACGACTGCGTTGTTCAGGCGAGTAATTCTTCATGAATGACATCATTTCTAATATCACCTAACAAAATATGTGTTTGAATTGGCAACGTATCTGTTAGTATTTGTTTTTTTTCTGTTGCGATAAGTATACGAGTATTATGCTAATGTGTGTAATGTTTGTTTAGGTGGTGTGAATGACACGGGCCCAATATTAGATTTTTACTACAATAAGATATTATTGAGGTCAAATTGTGCCCACTAAAAGCATGACCAGAAATGTTTATTTTAAGGATTTTTTTAATTGAAAATATTTTAGCAACATATAAATATACAATAAAATTGCACAATTTAAAGAAAAAGTTCCTTGTTGAACAAATCATCATAATTACCAGTTCATTAAACGTCCCCACCGAGGGGCACGAGCCTACCCGTATAGGGTGACTAGGCCTTAGTCGTCCACGCGGGCTCAGTGCGGGTTGGACGACTTCACGCACAATCTTTGAATCTCTTCGCAGGCATGCGCAGGTTTCTCACAATGTTTTCCTTCACCGTAAATTGTATTTTGACGCCCATTTGGTGTTGCGGTTGAGAGGTCGGCCGCAAACACCAAGGGTTCCGGGTTCGATCCCGGGCAGTACAAACATTTGTGTGATAGAACATGTCTGTTTGTAATGGTTGGGGTGTTTTCTATGTATATATAGTATGTATTTACAAAAAAAAAATGTATATATGTATGTTTATCCGTTGGTTTAGTACCCATAATACAGGTTAACGCTTAACTTGGGGCTAGATGGCGCTGTGTGATTGTGTCATGGATATTTTATTTATATGTATGTATATTACATACATGAAAAAAATATTTCAATTTACAATCAGAACTCAATTTTATTTATATATAAATAATATAAATATCACTGACATTCACACAGCGCCATCTAGTCCCAAGTTAAGCGTGAAGCCTGTTTTATGGGTATAAAGAACGGATAAATTAACTTATTACTTTTTTTTGGAAATACATACATATTATACATAGAAACACCCAGACCATTACAAGCAGACATGTTCATGCACACAAATGTTTGTACTGCCGCGGGGATCGAACCGGATCCTTGGTGTTGCAGCCGACCTCTCAACCGAAACACCAAATGGGTCGTCCAACAACAAATTTCTTTATATGTAACATATAAAGGAATTTTTTTATCTTAATGTATTTTATATCCTGTGATCTCATTTACAATGGATAAGTGCATAGTTAGTTTCTCGCAGTAAAACAAATCCGTGAAAAACAATACTTCGTGCTAAACTGATACGGGATACACAAGAGATACCGTAATCTAGACGCATGAAGACATTCAATATCGCGCGAGATACTGTCTGTGTAGGGTTGCCGCGTCCATCTATTATCTATTCTAATATTGACCACCCATTTGGTGTAGAGGTTGAGACGTCGACTGCAACACCAAGGGTGTTGTTTAGTACCCATAATACAGGTTTCACTCTTAACTTGGGACTAGATGGCGCTGTGCGAATGTCAGTGACTATTTATTTATTTGTTACATACAGTACCTGTTTGTTATAACCAATTTTTTTTTCATGCATATGAATATGCAACGGTACATACCCCATGATTTTTTTAAATTTTTTGTCTGTCAGTCCGTCTAGCTGTCTGTCTATTTGTTTCGGTTGATCTCTGAAACGGCTGGGCAGATTTGGTCGGGACTTTTTGACAAGTATTTATTAAATTTTTATTTATTTATTTTACTTTAATTATAACGTTTGATAACACTTACAATAATTAAAGATAATACATCTAAAAATTTTACTCTCACTCATCAAATCTCTCACAAAACTTCAAGCATATCGACAATATATCCTTCCATTCATAAGCAAACAAATCACACTCTGGGAACCCATCCAGAAGGGATTCAACAAACTGAGGACTAGGTACTGGTGATTGTGCATGAGATACTGTCCGACAAGAAGGCTCTGCCAGTAACTTATGGCGTCTACTTCTGTAGTAATTGTTTGGGGTAAATAATTTACACAGTTCCTCTTGTAAGTCGATAGAATCAATCCCTCTCAGAATTTTTAGAGCCAATACTATCATATTAAACTTTCGCCTGACTTCAAGCGAGTTGTACTTCAAACATCATAAAATAAGTATGTAAAAACATAGGCTACTTTTATTTTAGAAAATACTTTTTGTTTTTAAAATAACGCAATGTATTACCGCGTGGTGGCGGCCTCGCGTCGTGTGAGCTGCGCGCTTTTAGGTAATGTTTTTCTGCGGGAGAAATATAATCTTGTAACACGGGTAATACCGCGGTGAACAGATAGTTATTACCTAAAAAAGAAATATTTTACCAAGATTAAGATGACGCGTTCACAACTATGCTGTTATGCTGTTACATCACAGTAGTGATGGATGACTTTGAGCCTATATCTTAAAAATAAACCTTTTTTGGATAGCAATATTAATATAATCAGCACAGATGTGTAGGCTTAAATTGTTTTAGCATTAAAAGATCAATGGATAAAGCAACGTGACAACATTTTCCTAGGATTTCGGAAAAACAAAATTAATTATAATAATTTTCACTTAACTTGAGCTTTTAACTAAATTTTGAACGGCAATTACTATAGAAAAAAATTTTATTTGTTCAAACTATTATAATAGTATGAGTACTTTTAAATAATATAAAATTGCCACGCACCTAAATTTTACAAAAACCTTTTACCAAATTATTGACCATCCTAGCCAACCCTAGCGATGCGTTGCGGAATCATCGGATCGCGTTTCCTCTGAACATTACCGATAGTCGGTCACCCTTAATGCTCTTAACCCGTAATACCTTATTTTACAGACTTTTGTTTCAGTTTGATTAAAGTAGGTAGGTATATGACCGCTCGAATGGCTGAACAGCCTGGAATTAAGTCCCACAAACTTAGATAAACAATATACTAACACTATGGACTCTCGTTCGAAACAAATGATTTTTATTTACTAACTAGGTGCACAATCTCTCAACTCAAAAACTGTCCGCGGCAAAAGTCTGCCCATCGCGTGAGTTGGGCAGAATTTTCACTCATCACGTCGCTCGCTACATGTCATGACATAGTAGTGTACTCGTGCTTTGGAATTTGTTCTCTTTCTATAACGCGTTAAGGTCAAAATTTAAATGAAAAACTTGAACCCTTTGACCGCCAATGACGCCTTAAGATGTCAGACACAATAGATTTTCTATTGTGTCTGGATTCCCGGCGTGCAATGGGTTAAATAACAATAACTATGCGTATTATTGTCATGGGGCTCGGACATTTTTTTTGGTTGACGTTTCTTCGCGATTGTGCGTAATTAGTTTATTGATGATCTGAGCACGCAAACAATAGATTCTTTATATAATAGTGATCAACTTTAACAGTAAGTTAATTTTTGTATATTTTCATCTAAAATTACTAATTATCAATCCAGCTTGGCCTCAAATACCAGTATGTATCTTATCCTCAATGAAAAAAATGACTAAAAATTTATTGGCTAAAATAAGAAAAATTGCATAAAAACTTATTGGATAAAGAAAGAAAAAACTGCGTTAAACTTATTGGCTAAAGTCCAGTGATGTAAGTGTTTTAATGGCAAACCGCTGTTATATTAAATTCAATGCCACACAGAGCGTACAACACTGAAAATAATAGTTTATCGTTAAAATGCTAACAAGCATCACCTACGGTATTATCGGCAAGTTCGCGTGACTGCACCGACAAAGACGAAGCGTATATTACGTACAATTTTTGCGGTTCCGTAGCCCAATGGCAAAAAATCTATATAGGTTTGTCATGTCTGTCCGTATGACACTCTTTCTTTTCTTGGAAACTATAAAAACTATTTTGGAACTTATTGAGTATAATGTATTGTGTGAGCCGTATTATGATTTTAACAAAAAATAATTTAGGGGTATCCAATGGTACTTAAAACTGAAACTCCGACATATTTGTCGATCCATTTTTTACGTCGAATTCGACTTCTATTATAATAAACTACTAACTAGATGTCATTCAAACATCTAGTGAATAGTTTTTTATACATACGTCATAAACGGTCAACCACAATTTTCTCATAATAAATCTGTGTTAGGTGCCTAAGTAAATAATATTGATTTGTTATTATGTTACTTACTGCTACGGAACCCTTCATGGGCAAGTCCGATTCTAAATTTTGTTTTACCTCCTATATTTACGATCGTTACGCGATTTGCCAATGTCGTTTTTTCCCGTCCATTTATTTTGAGTTCGTTGTTGTGTTTTCCACGGCGTTCCGGTATTGTTGTTAATTAGTTTTTCTTTTGTTAATTACAATTATCTTGTTTCCATTTTAATGTTTATTGCTTAAGTTTTTTCTTTTTTTGTTTGTTTGCCATGGTGTTGTTTATTAGTGTTACACCATTAGTTATAGATGTCTCCGTTAAAACAAAATGGTCATCGATTCCTAACGATGCTAAGAGGCTAGACATCATCAAAGTGAACTAGTTCAAAAAAACACGGAAAGAAAGAAACAAAAATATTTATTCTTTGACACAATAAAATTAAATAAAATTAGTTTAATAACAAAAATGTAGGTATAAAAGTGCCGCCGAATAGGCACCTACTCAGCATAAAGTCAAGGAGTCCGTAGATACCTTGACGCTGAGTGTTGCCACCTGAGTTTTTGAAAAAGAGCTTTTTGGGACGTGAAAATGGGCTAGAAAGGGCTAGATTGAACTTTAAAAGATTTTCTGTCCTAAAAATGCTAAAATAATCATCTCGTGAAGTCGTTTTATTTTTAGCTCTTCTAAAAAAATCGTTATCATGACCGATCAAATAGCAAAAAATTACTTATAAGCATGACTAAAACTTCATATTTGCTAACATTTTCAAGACAGTGAAAAAGAGCTAGATTGCTCTTTTCGGGCTAAATCGTTAAAAAAGAAGTTCACCTATACTAAAAAGTGCTAGATCTAGCTACATAAGGGCTAAGGTGGCAACACTGGCTGATATTCCGTAGATCCCTTTATTGAGAGCACGATATTGTAGCACCAGTTTAAAAAAATACATGAGTAGTCAACTAAAATCTTCATAACATGTTCGTTGGTGTTGTTACAGAAAGAATCTCGCACAGACGTGCAGTTCCACTTGGCGGCTCTGCGTGGGGACTGCGACAGGCTGCGGCAGCTCCTGGATACGGGGAAAGTGCATATCGATTCCAGGGATCGGGTGAGTCCACAGACATCCGAATATACATTAGACTGGACAAGCCGCCAAGTTTATAGGCAGTCCCAGTGTCGCAATTTCTTTTCGGTTCTTACCTGTGAAAAGTTCTTATATTTCTTGGTAAATTTACTGATTCATTGCGATGATGGCATGTTACAATTGCACAGGATGGCATTTTGGAAAAAACGGTAATTTCTTCTAATATTCGTTCGTCTTGACTCGTCTCACAGAGCGTAAACTGGCGGCCAGTGTATGCTCGTTGAGCTTACATTTGTCGCACTTTAAACGCGGCTTGCCCCATCTCCTGTATTGGGAAATCTGTGGGTGAGTCCCTTTTCAGATCCTCCTGTGGCAACCCACAGGAGGACACAATTGCGAACTTTCCAATATGCTAGTAGATTTACTAGGTACTGAAGTTGGTAAATATCGTCCCGTGAAATAGATTTTTGATTTTTAATGGATTGACGAATTCTCATTTTTTTTAATGACAATTTAGTTTCAATATATTCTGGTTGTATGCAGTTTCAATTATACCTTAGCGTATGGGGTCCAATTGAACCAGAACTTGCTAATAACAACCCACGCTTGCTGATTTACGTCACATAGATGCAAATCCCCATTCGACATTAAATTAAAGATCCCTTAGCAACGCCCCAGCCTATTCAAGTTCAAGAACCGCTCCTCTTACGCCCCGATGAACGATTTAAAATATATACACCTACCTATATATTTGTAAATTTAGAGGGGACTGCAAATCTTGTTTGAGTTTTTTTTATATAAGTGTGATGGATTTTGAATTTTAGCCCCCGGTTAACTGACATCCCTTAAAACAATATTACTATAATATAAACTTATTTTGTACCATATAAACAATACTACTTTTAAGCGATGGTGGTGAGCCACCGGTTTTTGATTCTGCTGACAGGGCCTTGTCCATTACTAAACAAAAAGTAACGTCAGCAGCAACGTCTTGGGCCTGAAGTTGGAAACGATAGCCCACACTTTATTGAATTCCCATTGCTAGGTAAATGCCTTCCCACGCGGCATGAGATGATACGTAGGTGGGTCATTGGTGATGATTGTTGCCTGCCGATCTGGAGGGTGCAGGTTCAAATCCCGCCACGTACATAATGTATTTTCGAATTTTTTTAATCATATATAGAAAAATATTAGAAATTTGACCACCATCTCACCTGATGGTAAGTGATGATGCGGCCGAGGATGGATCATGCCCGCAGTTGCATATATGGAACAGACATTTTATTGTGTGAATGCCGGCGGTTAATAGGTTAGAATGCGTCATTGTGCTTGACGTTTCCCTCGGCATTGTAGCGGCACTTGCTCTCGCCAGTCGATAAACAATCACGAGCTTTCGTACAAAAATAAAACGCGGCCTACTTTCGATCATAATGCCGTACAACATTACCGGACCGGCGATGGTCCAAGGTGTGAGCGTTTGCGGTTATTATCGTCATTATTTTTGGTATATTTATTATTATGTATTGTTTATATAATTATGTTTATGTTAAACTGGTGACACATTTTAATCACAGATTTTAATTGAAAAGCTTCTACTTTTGCAAAACGTTTAATCTTTTTCAATTTTTATATGTACTCAAAGTATGTTCAAGTATGTTCAATTACAATATTTTTTAATGGTTGTAAAGATATAATTTATGTGTTGTGATATTTTAACTTTAATTGAATAGTAATACCTAGGTTCTTATGTAGTAAATAATATTGAAATTTAAACACAACATAAATAAAATAGAATTAAACAACGTTAATTACTTAATAAAATAGTGACAACCTCGTCAAAATAATTTATTTAATTGCATACTAAAATCTACCTATTTCGTAGTTCAAGGGAAATGAGCACAAAAATGAATAAAAAATGAAATTTTATTAACAACGATAAAAACATTTAAATAATACAAACAGCCGGCCATCTTGAATCGCTATCGCTTCTCCCATGCGCCACGATGAAGTTCGTAGTTGAATAGTTTGTTAGGTTTATTGTAGACGTCCCACGTGCCGTAATGGTGGTTACATAACCATTATGAAGTTTCGCCACAATATTTGGCCCATTGCGCAACGTTTTGCTGCAAACGCGCCATTGTCTTATTGTTTTTAAGTACCAAAAAATATAGGGAACCTCTGCTGCATTGATGATTGAATGGGCATTTACATAGCGGCTTATCTACTTATGTTTGTAATAAGTATGTAATTATGGTAATTATTATTCAATTGTATGTAAAAATATGGGTGGCTCCCAGACTCAATTGTTGTGTCTTGGCGTTTTGAAACAATGATTCCGAAGAATCGGGATACAACTCCCTTCAACACGTATAAATCTTTCGCCTACAAGACCGGGATATCTGGCGCAAATGGGAAGACCAATGGGCTACCGAAATCTCTTAAAACAGTATAAAAATAATAGAGCGTCGGTGGCTCAATGGTGCGGTCTGTCGCCTTCCTACCAGGAGGGCTGAGGTTCAAATCCCGCCACGTACCAATGTGTTTTCGAAAATACATGTACGTTATCCGACGCTCTTACGGTGAAGGAAAACATCGTGAGGAAACCTTCATGCACGCCTGCGAAGAGATTCGAAGGTTGTGTGTGAAGTCGTCCAATCCGCACTGGCCGCGTGGACGACTAAGGCCTAATCACTCTATACGGGTAGGCTCGTGCCTCTCGGTGGGGACGTTTAATGACCTGATGATGAGTATAACAATAATAATACTCCGCCTTTTCCTAGTACTAATATGCTGACGTATCATTATAGTATACTGTTTTAAGAGATGGCGGTAACCCCTGTATCCAGTGCCTATTAGAGTGCAATATGATGAAGAGAAAGAAAAGCTTTATCTAAATTTATAAATGATCTGCATGAATATAAAGTCAAACTTTATAATGCAGTGTGTTTAGTGAAGATCGATTTATAAAATGTGACTGTGAAAAGGTGATTGACATCTGAGTCAGTATGATTGTATTTTGTAGGCAAAATGTAACACTAACTTTTAAATTGATCAATAAATTGTCATAAATAACGAAAATTCAAAAACTACATACAATAAAGATATTTTCTTCTTTCTTATTATATTCAACCTATTGCAGTCCGCTGTTGTTCATAGGTCTTCCCCATTTTGCGCCAAATATCCCGGTCCTCCGCTTTCCACATCCAGCCTCCACCAACGACCTTTCGCAAGTCATGGTCAGTCGAATCACTTACCACCGAGCGAACGATCTGACTTTACCGTTCATATGGCATAAAAAACTCGCGAGCACTTGAGCTCAGACTTAAATTGAACTTGTTTATTGCCACCAACCCGAGCGTTGCGGGCGGTAATCAACTTACGGTCCAGCGACGTACTGTTCACGCTTCAGACGCGCTGTTGCGTGCGCTGTTTAATGGACCGCGATTTTATCATCTAGGGTGTATTTTAATTTTATTAAAATATCTGACGACCCATTTGGTGTAACGGTTAACACGTCGACTACAACACCAAGGGTTTCGGTTCGATCCCCGGGCAGTACAAACATTTTTGTGCAAAACATGTATGTTCGTACTGATCTGGGTGTTTTCTATGTATGTACTTACAAAAAAAAGAAAAGTATATAAGTATGTTTATCAGTTGTTTAGTGCCCTAACTACAAGCTTGCGCTTGATATGAAACTAGATAGCGCTGTGTGAATGTCGATGGTTATTTATTTATCTCATCGTTATGAGAGCTTCGGTGGCTTAATGGTGTGGACTGTTGCCTTCCGACCTAAAGGGGCAGGATCAAATCCCGCCCGCATATGTTATCCGACGCTCTATCGGTGAGGAAAACATCGAGAGGAAACTGTGCACGCCTGCGAAGAGATTCAAAGGTTCTGCGTGATGACAGCCAATGCACAGTGGGCCCGCGTGTACGACTAAGGCCTATACACCCTATACGGGTAGGCTTGCGCCCCTCGGTGGGGACTGAGGATGAGCTGAGCTCATCGTTATATTAGTTATGCTCTTGTTATAGCTAACTTAACTCCGTGGTTTAGTGCTCACTGCGTTGGGCTTAGAACAGAACCGAACAGAACAGAACAAAAAACCTGACTTACTATAAAATCTCTCCGCGGGATTCGAACCTGATCTCCTGATCAAGCAGTAATCTGCCTAATGCTCAGTTCACTACTACAGTTGTAATAATATTACTTATTTGACTTGTTTAACCCTTTGGCTGTCAGGATTCCAGACGCAATGAAAAACTATGTTTGTGACGCTTTAAGGTCAAAGATCATCATCATCATCGGCCTAGAACAGACCACTGCAAGACAAAGCCCTTCCGGCACAGCGTAGCTGAGGGGAGATAAGAACACAATGTTTTTCTGATGTATACAAGTATGAAATAACCATAGACAACCCTATGCAGGCTATCGGGTGTTTATAGCGTTGCAACTGCGATTCGTTAATGCACATGCACTATTATTAGATCCGAACCGGTACTCGTGTGTATGTGGGCTAGGTACACGATAATAGCTTACCTTCTATATTTGTACACCTTGCAGTTAATCTAGCCTGTATAGTAACATAGGCGTGCCTAGGATTCCTCTAATTGACAACACGGTTATGTCGTGTTGATGTCATCATTGTTAAATGGTAGTACCAGATGTCCGTGTTTGTTACATGGATAACATTTACATTTATTCCCTAAGTCAATATAAAGTGTAAGAAAAAATTGACCAGTCTGGCTTAAATCTCTAAGTTATTTAGAAGCAGAAAAACTAATAAATATATTTTTTAGCTTGAGACATATATAAAACTCTGATCTCTCAACATGTTTAAATAAGAATGGCATGAATAAAATGTACCCTATTACCATCACAACCACATCTCATTACTTTTAGTCATATAGTTATACATATTCACGTACGAAATTTAAATTACAGTTGACCCACACAAACGTACATACACGCGCGCACAGATTCACATACACACACACAACACACACACACACACACCCACACACACACAACACCAACCACCACCTCTTTTTCTTGTATATATACCCTTGTATAATATTACCATTGTGCTTTTCTTACATAACCTTGATGTAAAAACGGAACGGAAGGGCGGTAACTTCCTACTACAGGTACTCTTGTACTTAAAAGGATTATTACCGAAATTTGTTGTAACCTAGGTTTGTTGTGAATAAAGCAATTTGAATTTGAAAAAAAAAAAAAAGCTTTTATGTTTTTAAAAACGGACGCACAAACATATCGAAATCATATTTACGTGTATCCGACACTCTTATGGTGAAGGAAAACATCGTGAGGAAACCTGCGCACGCCTGCGAATAATTTCAAATATGCGTGAAGTCGGCCAATCAGCACTGGGCCGCTCGACAAAGTCCTATACGGGTAAGCTCGTGCCCCTTGGTGGGGACGTTTAATGAGCGTATATTAACAATTAAAACGTATTCTTGGCTATCAATGTTTCAGGATGGGACCACACCGCTCATCCTGTCTGCGGCGATGGGTCACACGGAGTGCGTGCGGGAGTTGCTCGCTCAGGGAGCAGACCCAGCTTGCTGCAGAACGGTAGGTTCCATTGATTCATCATCATCGGCTTACTCCTGTCCACTGCTGAACATAGGCCTCTCCAACAGCACGCCACATATATCTGTCTACCGTTTTCCGATGCTCACTGTTACCGGCCGTTTTACGGATGTCATCACTCCATCTTGTTGGAGGTCGCCCCACGCTACGCTTTCCAAGACGTGGTCGCCACTCCAGAATACGCTTGCCCCAACGGTTATCGGTTCTGCGACAGATATGTCCAGCCCACTGCCACTTCAGCTTGCTAATTCTTTGTAACCGGCATGCTAGACGATTGATGGACGGGCGTTAACTCCAGACAATTATTTATTGTTTCTCGTAAAAAATAATTGTGACAGTAACAAATCGAGACAATTGAAAATGCCATAACAGTTTACTCATTTTTACGAGAATGTGCTTTACATCATCTAATATCATCATTAGAGATACTAAAGGTTCAGTACAGCTTTGCAACGAAAGATTTTTGTCCCCGTCCAGTAACTTTTTTTTATAATCTTTATTTTCAGGTGCTTTAGTCATGTAATGACATGCCAGCCAAATCGAATCTTGATCTATTTATATCACATATTTGGTATTTATATCCAATAGGGATAGACATTTAATTTTAAGAGATCATCTCGACAAGGTCTTCGGCACTTTCGCTACAAGGATGTGGTCCAGTAACTTAAAAAAGAATTCGTTCCTTTGAAGTACCGAGGGTCCGTAGGTGGGTATCACAGGTTGGTTATGAAATAATTTCAAAATTAAGTGTGAATCATTTGTGTCCATCAGACAGGTACCAGCGCATTATTCTTCGCGGCGCAGGGCGGATTCCTGGACATCGCCCGGCTGCTTCTCGACTCGGGCGCAGCCATCGATGCTCCCAGTATGGTGAGCATATTAATAATATATTATCATCATCAGCTCATTAAACGTCCCCACCGAGGGGCATGAGCCTACCCGTATAGGGTGTTTAAGCCTTAGTCGTCCAGTGCGGGTTGGACAACTTGTTTATAATTATTTTTAATAATAATTATTAAAAAAAGTAAAGAAAGAGTAAGAAAGTAATTTATGGAGTTATTTTATATATTTTAATATTTGTTTTTCAGGACGGAGGCACCCCTCTTTTTGTGGCGTGCCAGTGCGGCCACTTGCCGGTGGTCGAAGAGTTGATCAAACGCGGCGCTAATGTCAACTCGTGCATGAAGGTGCGTTTGTTTGTTTTACTCTTATACAAATAATATTGTTGTCATTTGTTTGTCTCCCGCGTGCAATATCATGAAAAGTAAATATGTTTGCACTATATGATAGAGCTTGTTTTAACATTTTCAGTAGGTATTTTTTATTTTCGGGTTTTTGTTTCTTTTTTATATTAATTACTAGCTGTTTCTCGCGGTGTTACCTGTGTTATAAGATATTATCTCGCAGACATATACCTAAAAGCGCGCAGCTCACGCGACGAGCGGTAAACTATTGCATTATTTATCTAATATATATATATACTAATTTAGAAAATACTTTTATATGTATATATTAAAGTATTTTCTAAATTAAAAGTAGCCTATGTTTTTCCTTATCACATCAGCTATCTGTTAAAATAAGTTCTTACTAAATCGGCCCAGCCGCTTGAGAAATAACCAAGAACAAACATATACAATTTATTTTTATTTTGGCATATTCATATGCATGAAGAAAAACTGTTATTTCAATATTACAAACGGACATTCCCATTTTATTTATATGTAATATATTTTGACTATGTATTAATCTAAACATGATGTGACACAGGACGGCGCCAGTCCCCTATTCATAGCGGCACAGAACGGTCACGCGGACGTGTGTGCCACGTTAGTATCGGCGGGCGCTAGGCCGGACCGCGCCCGCGCGGACGGGGCCAGCGCGCTGTGGATAGCGGCGCAGTGCGGACACGGCCACGTCGCCAGGGTACTACTGTCGGCCGGGGCGCGGGTGGATCAGATACGCCAGGTGGGACTCGTAGCACACGAGTGTGTCGTAGCACACGTGTGTCGTAGCACAGGTGGACAGCGGCGCAGTGCGGACACGGCCACGTCGCCAGGGTACTACTGTTGGCCGGGGCGCGGGTGGATCAGATACGCCAGGTGGGACTCGTAGCACACGAGTGTGTCGTAGCACACGTGTGTCGTAGCACAGGTGGACAGCGGCGCAGTGCGGACACGGCCACGTCGCCAGGGTACTACTGTTGGCCGGGGCGCGGGTGGATCAGATACGCCAGGTGGGACTCGTAGCATACGAGTGGGTCGTAGCACACGAGTGTGTCGTAGCACAGGTGGAATTCATAGCGCATGAGTGTCGTAGCTCAAATGAACGGCATAGCGGGTGTAAAAGACGTCAGTCGCGTGCTGCTCATAGCTAGTGTGAGTTGTGTGTAGAGTGATTGGATCTCGTAGCATATCTCTAGCACGAATCCACATCTATACGGCGCAGAACGACCACGCGGATGTATGTTTTTTTCCCGAACTGACTACTGTTGTTGGCCGCAAATGGTCTTTACAGCTTAACCGGGCACGGACCAATTGCGACAGTTAAGGGGTTGTAGCAGATATTTAAGCTGTAGCACACGAGTACGCCGTAGCACGTAGTTGGAACTCGTAGCACTTGTGCACACCGTAGCACATACATCCCGATATACAATTACAAAATGTTTGTTGGGATATTTATAATTGAATATTTGGGATATTTATATTGCAGGACGGCGCCACTCCCCTGTTTAAGGCGGCACACAAAGGGCACGCCGCCGTAGTAGCAGAGTTGCTCAAATATAAACCGAATCTTGGTGTGTTACCTGTAAGTTATTTAGTATTTAACGCACATCTCTTTTTTTGTTGTTGTTGATTTGTGGTGAAGAGTAAAAAAAATATATTTATTATTTGACTTTGGTAAATTGACAGATTACTGTCGTACTCGGTGTCATACAAAACATTTTTAGTAAATTTAGATAGCAATCTACAGAGTACACAGCATGATACACTGAAATCTTCTGAAACAGTCACATACACATAAATAAATAAAAAATGACAAAAGGTAATTTTAATACAAGCAAAAAAAAAGTAAATATAACGACTCTTATTTATTTTTCACCTTTGGCCATTTTGTGAAAATTGGACGTAAACCCGTTTTCTAGTTATGAAATAATAATGTTTATGGTATACCATGGGCATACTTTTGACGACCCATTTGCGGTTGCGGTTGAGAGGTCGGCCGCAACACTAAGGGTTCCGGGTTCGATATCCGGGCAGTACAAACATTTGTGTGCATGAACATCTCTGTTTGTAATGGTCTGGGTGTTTTCTATATATAATATGTATGTATGTATTTACAAAAAAATATATATATGTATGTTTATCCGTTGTTTAGTACCCATAATACTGGCTTAACGCTTAACTTGGGGCTAGATGGCGATGTGTGAATGTCAGAAGATATTAAATTTTAAATTATATTGTGTTAAAGTTGTGTTTGTTTTAAAATATGTTTTGAAGTATATATATAACTTTTTTGACGTATTGTATATTCATATCAGAGTGTCATAATGGTTATACAATGATAATGATGACGAATGATTTATGAATTGTTCCCCAGAACGGTCAGACAGCACTAATGGGTGCGGCGATGTTCGGCCAGCTCGCTTGTGTTAAGCTGTTGGCGGGTCGGTCGGGGGAGGCCGGCCGCCGCCGCCGCCGCCGCCGCCAGGGGACACCGCCACGTCGCCGAGTACCTCCACGCCATGGCTCACAGGGACCACTCGTAACAACACGTATTGTAAGTATTCAACTCAACAGGCCAAACCACTGGAGCGCTTTTTTTTCAAAGCATCAAAACTCATATTTTTAGTTTAGTATTTTAATCGTTTTTTTATGATATTTTTTTACGTTCATAAGTGCTTTTTGTAAGCCTAATTTGAAATAAATGTTTTTGACTTTGACGACGACCCGTTTGGTGTAATTGTTATTCATTCAACCATCAGTTACATTGCATAACATCGGTACGTGATTTAACAAATAATCTTAGTTTTTAGATTAAGTACATATTTGTTTCTACAAAAATTTCACAAAATAATTATACATTCATAAAAACATCGTAATATTATAATAATTTGTGTCACAATTTTTATTCTATTTTATTTCTTTACTATGTCAATATTTTATTGAATAAGTAATGGTTAAGACGTCGCAAACGTTTCAATCCCCGAGCAGTACAAACATGTCTATTTGTATTGTTCTGAGTATTTCTATGTATAATATGTATGTATTTTGTTATGTATTTCATGTACGTGTTTTTACTAGGTGGTAGACTCGATACTGAGTCGTCTTGGTTGGTACCACCGCAGTGCCAGATATCGTCCCGGGAAACAGGAGTGTTATGCACTTTTGTGTTTCGGGATGAGGCACTGTAGCTAGTGAAATTACCGGTTATAAAAAACCTAACAACTGTTGTTTCGGGTGACGGGCGCATTGCGGCATTGGTGGAGAATAATAACTGTTTATCAGTTGTTGGTCTCCTTCAATGCGGCTCTGATGGTCAGGCGTATCACTTAGGTGAGCGTTCTGACCGTCCCGTTCACTTCGTAACATAAAAAAAAATGTTGTTTATGCCCTTTTACCGTACCATATATATATATAGCTATACTAAATTGTATACATAATTCATTCAGTTAGCCAATCATATTCAATATACAATTTCTATGTTAGTTGCAAATAAAATCGTAAACAAGCGCACGCCTTTCACACTCAATATCCCAGTTATAGTGAACGTTAACGCCTAGAACATATTTACAAAAAAAATATGTATGTTTATTTGTTGTTTAGTACCCGTAGCACAGGCTTCACGTTTAACTTGGGGCTAGATGGCGCTGTGTGAATGTCAGTGGATAATAATTATTTATTTATATTTATTCATACTGTGCAATGATTTAAAAGGTATAGATTAGTGATATGCTCACAAAACAACCGAAAAAAGTGTGCCCAATGCAACGACAGCACAAATACACATATTTCGAATGAGCGTTTTTACCTAAACAAAGTGCCTACTGTATTCTCTTTGGCGTTTCGTTTTTGCGGCACGAGTGGCGTATCTAACTTTATATATAATTTATACTGTGCTCTTCTATATTCAGTATAATAAAAAAAACATTTAAAATACCAAAGTGAAGCACAAGTATGAATGATACTTTAAAATAAACCGCTTCAGTGGTTTGGCCAAATATTTTTAATTATAAACCTGAGAAGTTTACTCAAACATTAAGTAACGATTGTTTAAATGCGGTTCCTTTATATATATTTTTAAAATTTTGTATTTACAATCTTTATATTACCAAATTGTTTACTGTTTTTTTACAATCATTAATAGGCCTTCAGATTTTTGAATGCGAATAAATTAATGAACTCACTTTTTTCAGTATTAGATCAGAAACCGAGCCGATACAGCAACCACTCGCAAATCCAACGACTCCTGGCCGACTGTCTTACGCCAATTAATTTTAACATTAATTTATGATTTTTCACAAAAGCCTTCTCGGTAGTCGTTTACTTTTACTACCAATAGTAAAATAAATACAAGAAATTAATTGAACAGATGCACATTATGAAATAATACCATGTCATATTTATTCACTGTATTTTAAATAGAAAACTAAGAGCTGGTATCTTGTACCTATTGAGTAGGTACTATTCTATAAAATAATATAAATATATGTAGTTCAGTTAATACTATATGTGTATCATGAAAACTGGAATATTTTTGTAGGTTATTAACATCAACATTTTACAATTTTACACAATTTTAGTAAAACTAGTACACAGCGTCGTTTGTCTAATATCATACAGCTATAAAGAATACCGTACTTGAATCTTGTTACAGAAATGATCACTATTTTGTACATTGTATACACGAATATTACAGTATTTTGTAGATTAACCCACACGCCTTATACTTTTTACCTACAAAAATAACTTGTATTACTATGACGAAAATGGCGGTTAGTTAGGGTGCGAAAATAGAATGAAACAACAATGTATTTAATTGCATTAAGGACGCATAAATATGCAATTTTTATACTTTTAGCGGCCGTAACCAGATAAATAAATCCAAGCAGACAATATATTTGGCATTGTGTCTGAAACCCTGGCCTATAGAAAATAAAAAATATAGGTTTTGTTTAACGACTACTAAGTAATTAAATGTTTTGATCAATTGAAATAGGTTATTGAATAGTAAACTTTTCATATAAATAAAGTTTTAAGTAACTGTCCAATGCATAACGTCGTAATTTGATTGCATTGACTAATAAAATCACTTTTTTAAGAAAAGTACTTCACTTCATACCGCCATTTTCGAAACATTAACTAAATCGCCTTGGTTAACTATAATTCTGCCCTTGCACTGCTTACAGCGCCGTTCGGCTATTTATTATTTTGGTTTAAACTTACGACTTAAGCTTATATTTTGTTATCTGAGCTCGAAGATCATTTATTCTTTCAATACTAACTTGCTCGATGCTATTTTTATATATTGACGTAATTACTATATAAATTACTATAGATAGCTTTGCTTTATTTACTGTATTTTGATATAGGAATTTGGTTTTCTGCTATTTGTGGTGTGGGGGAACCTAAAAGAGAGTTGAGTTTAGTATTGGTGCTGATAGTCTAAGGGGACATATGAACTATTTTTATTTTACACTAGTCAATACCTAGCGGTTACTAACTAACTTTATTCACATCATTTGTAGTATAGCTTGTTAACCCTTTCAATGCCAATGACACCTTTAGTCGTAGGAAGCAATAGAATTTCTATTGTCTGGATTTCTGGCATTCAATAATTTAATTCTTAACTTTATTTAACAAGAATTTTTTTACTTGTACTACATTGCTGTGAAAAAAGTTGTATTATAATTTCAGCACATAACTTACTAACATTAGCATATTATTATATTATATTTTTCATACCATACTATCATAGATAAGGTAAATAATAATTTTTAATTTAACATTAGTTCTAGTTTCATGTGTTTTGCGCTCAATATTTTTTTTAATATGTCACTGTTGTTTTACCTGCCTTATGCAAGTGTGATGAATGTTAACATTTTTTTTTGTAATTTATGTTTTCGAATAAGTGTCAAGATACTTTAAAATTTTATTTTGTGATTTCAGACTGAATCTCGAAGTAAATATTTGTAAAATATCTTTCTGGAAAGAATAAAAAAAACAAGATCTGATGGCACATATTATAATATTTATTAGTACATTAGAACTATGAAATCTCATACATTCTTTTTATCTTAAAACTAAATTATACAATTTGTTGTATTTTATTTTAAAAAATCGAAAGTACATTCATATGTAAATAAGTTTTTTTTTATGTTATAAGTGTACAGGACGGTCTGGACGTTCACCTGATGGTAAGTGATACGCCAGACCATGACAGAGCGGCATTAAAGGAGACCAACAACTGACAGACAGTTATTATCCTCCATCAATGCCGCACTGCGCCCGACACCCGAGACAACAGATGTTAGGTCTCTTATATAAGTGTAATCTCATCAAAAGCTTATTTTAGTAAACCCAATATAATTGTTAAATCAAATGCAAGGCTGCAGTGATACAATAAGTTTAAGTTAATACTTATAAGATGTTTAACCACTGTGGATGTATATATTATAAAACAGGTAACAGGTTGTCTTTTATTTATGTTATAAAATAAATATTTGTTTTCAAACATGTTGTTTAAAATATATTTAATACACTACCCCTAATGACCCCACTACAGTTCAAATAGTGTGACTATTGATAATGATTATTGATATGAAATAACACAACACAATGTTATATTATTAGAACAACACTCAATATAAGCACAGATATTACAAATACTATATATAAGTGAACAATTCATTTGTTATGTGTTCATTAGTGATCTTAGATATTCAAATTAGGTTATTCCTAACTAAGGCCATGTATGGACTTGTTTGAATCACATAAAATATATAAAAAGTTGTGTTGCAACAATCTTTATAGCTCAAAAACAACTTGGGCCTTACTACGATCTCTTTAAACAGTATTATAATAATATTACTTTGCTTTATCTGATACAAATGTGCTGATTGATGTATCATTATAATAATACTATTTTAAGAGATGGTGGTAACACCGATGGCCCATTTTGCTTGAAAATTGGTGAAGGGTACCTCAAAACCAGAAGACGAACATAGTATATGGTCAGCTTATATTTACTATAAAATAATATTATCAAATATTTATATTTTAATAGTTTTCTGTCTAGAAATGACAATACAAATTCCAAATACCTCATTCATGGTCTCATCTAGTTTGCTGGTTTCTCTCTTGGCCAAGCATATCCTCTGCTGCGACTGCAAGATGAGCAGCCGTGGGCCTCATAGCTGGCATAGTCTCTGTACAACAGTAGAATAACGCTAAGGGATCAGCATACACCTTCTCAGATATGTTTGCTGGTACTTCGGGACGGGTACCTGGAAATTGATGATTAGGTATGGATAGTTGCTCAGACCGACAATATAACACGAAACTAAACTAAATAAATTGTAATATATTGGAATTGATCTCTTGTAGGCTACGATGGACCGAAGACTTGCGAAAGGTCGCTGGTGGAGGCTGAATGAGGAAAGCGGAGGACCGGATTACCTAACGCGATATGAATAAATAGTTGTTATTCTGAAACAGTGCCGCACTGCACCCAAGACAACAGATGTTAGGTCTTTTTTTACCCGGTAATTTTACTAGCTACAGTGCCCTAAAACACATATGTGCAAAACACTTCTATTTTATGAGACAATATCTGGCATTTTGGTGGTAAATACTTAGATAACTCAGTATCGAGTCTACCACCTAGTACTGCTGAATATTTTATCCTTAAGACCACTCTTACAGCGCAGGTGGTAACAATTGTTTTCTCAGTGGGCATCACATGGCACATATATAAGTATTTTCATTTATGTTCAAATTCCCTTGAGGTCTGTTACTGATAACGAATATATGATGGCACATAATAGCTAATCACAAGCTAACCATATTTGTCAGAAAAGTATTCCTCTTCCATGCTACCAGCTGATACATCCATTTCCACACTTTCATCTATGGTGTCTTCAGGTTGAGAGTGCGGCGGCGCTAACGACAGCATCTCCCACAGAGTGAGCCCTAGTGGCCAAATGTCTGTCTTGGTTGAGATCTGCCCACCATGGATCACCTCAGGTCCACTCCAAGCTTCAGTGCCTGAAATAGGATAATTTAATGACTAAATGAAAACATGGTTTACTTAAAAAGTTAAATGTTTTATTCATCAACCTAATGAATAAAATGTTATTATTATTTATTTTATTTCATCATCATCAGCTCATTAAGGTCTCCACCGAGGGGCACCAGCCTACCCATAAATGGTGTAAAGGCCTTAGTCGTCTACACCGCCCCAGTGCGGTTTGGCCGATTTCACACACAACCTTTCAACCTATTCGCAGGTGTGCGCAGGTTTTCTTACAATGTTTTCCTTTACTGTAACAGTGTTGTATATTTAATTTGAAAAGACATTAGTATGTGGTGAGATTTTAACCTGCACTCTCAGATCAGAAGGCAACAAACAGCCCACACCAATCAGCCACTGACGCTCAGGTTATATGTATGTGAAATTAGTAAAAATTACACTACTAATATTATTTATCTCCAAGGTAATTATCATAATTTATAATCAATAATCATCATATTTTATTATGATATAACCAATAAGTATATACCCTACAGTTGTGATAAGCAATTGTAACCTATATTAGTAGTTTTATAAATTTTAATCAGCTATCAATACTTTTTAAGTTTGTTGGACTCATTTTTTCCATAAAGCCAGAGATGATATTTTTCAATACTTATAATATTCAAATCAATAAATTCACATCAAATAATAGGATGTGAAAGTAATATGACCAAAAATTCCACTTACCATAGTAAACGGCTTTCCCAGCCTTACGTTTATCAAACACTCCATTCTCATCTAAGGGAACTGTGACCCCAAAGTCACAAAGCTTACAGATACAAAGTCACCATTGACAAGAACATTGTAGGATTTCATGTCTCCGTGTAAGATCTGCATTGTTGTGTGCAAATAATCCAGTGCTTTAGATACATCACAGGCTACCTGCATAAAAATCAATAATAAATATTCAGACACTCACAAAGCACCATCTAGCCCCAAGTGAAGCCTATATTATGGGTACTAAACAATGGATAAACATCCTTATATTTTTTTTGTAAATACATATGATATATAGAAAACACCCAGACCATTACAAACAGACATGTTCATGTGCAAATGTTTGTGCTGCCTTGGCATTGCAGTTGACATCTCAACCACTACACCAATTGGGTTGTCGAGAAGGTATATGTAGATACTATGTTTTTGGTTCTACATACTGTCTATTGTATAGGTTTTAAATATTAATTTTATAAAGACACTAACCACTTGAATTTTATGTAAATAACAGATTTTCGACAATACAATTTCTTAACATGTATAAGTGATTGTATGTAGCATGGGTGAAAATCCACGACACACAATAGATGAATGAATTTTCTACACACATGCTATGTTGGATTGGTCAATTTACCTTTAATATTTGTCTAGAAGCAAAGGGCTCCCCGTCATCTTCAACCTTCTTTTCAATCATATCACCTAATGACAAGTCACAAGCTTCCATGCCAAGGTACAAGATCTTATCCTTACTGAATGCTCTGAAACCTACGATATTAGGGTGCGACATGCGTTGTAGAAGGTCAGCTTCTACTTTTAGCCGCTCTGAATATACTTTACAGGGTTTTACTCTCTTGTTTAACATTTTCAAAGCCCATGGCGACCTTATCTGACCAGCTCTCGGAGATCTCACCAGTTGCATTACATTTACACCTTGAACAAAAACATATTATTTAACAGCATAAAAGTACTTACAAATAAAAAAATATGCAAGTATTTTACAACAGCAATCGAAAAAAAAAAATACAAATACCTGTGCCGTACCCAAGCCGGTTTAAAAAGGGTGACGGAGGTATAGTCACAATTTCAGATTCCACTGGTTTCTTTTTGATAGGAGTTACAAATTCAGCCATTTTAAGTTTTTACGAAAGTTTAAACTTTAAAGTTTCAAATAATATCTCAAACTATCAACAAACGGATGACGGCTTTAAATATTTGAATTTTGAACGGACGACGATTCAAACAAAATTGACATTTGACAGTTATTTTTTAGTCGTTTGTCCAAAGGAAGAAATAGGCTGAAGTCTGTTATAGTACTGCCTAGTTATACTTGGTTAACATTAATAATCGAAATAAAACCCAAATTTCTTGAATAAAACAAAAAAACGACATCAAACACCACAAAGTTAAAAATACAGGACAAAAGATGGAATTAGTATCGAATTTCTGGATTTTTCAAAGCTCTCTGATTTGTTAAACAATTTTATGCATTGTAGATAAAAAATAATATCTAATAGTTTGCCAAGTTAGGGCAGAACAAAATTCAAGATTATTTTTTTAGGTGGACTTTTGCGCTGTTGGCCAAACTCAAACTCGAAAGACGTATCTTTTTTTTTGTATGACTACTATCAACCGGTTGGCAATAAGCAGTCCTGGATTAACCCTTAAGCAAATTAAGCACTAGCTTAGGGCCCCACGTCCTCTGGACGAATTTTTTTTGGCTACATTAAAACGCGTTTATTTTACTCATGCTACTAATCCTTAACAAAATAAATTATTTCATCACTAAGAAAAGTTTACGTAGATAATATTTGGTCTTTGAATGATTAAAATTGGACGTTTGGTTTTCAAGTTATGGCGAAATTAAAATATTATTCTGCTGCACGGCCGTCCCGTTGCATAGTGGGCGTCGCATTGGCGGGGCGCACCCCCGGGAGGGGTATATTATCCACATGCGGGAGGGGTATATTATCCAATTTAATATTTTAAATACATTGTTGAATAAAGATCTAAGTAGTTCTTTACAGCATATGATTTAAATGAACATTTTCGAAGATATTAAATATATAAAAATTGCGGTGCGTAGCGTTTGTGGTTGGTTTGCGGCGATACCGGCCGACGGGGAAGCCGGGAGCGTGCCTTGTACGATCAACATTGCACCCGTGCGAAGCAGGGGCGGGTCGCTAGTAATTAAATATAGGTACTTTAGTTTTTGTTTTTGTGGCACCTACTCCACTTCCAAGGTAGGTTTAATATATTTTCATCTTATTTTACAAAAACACTAATGTTTTTCAATAGTAACCTATGCGCGTATATATATGCCTATATAATTTCATGCAAAATCGACTTGCGTTTTTTTCGCAGTGCCGAGTATGTTACTCTTGTTTTTTTTTTAATCGTGTAGGTTTTTTTAAAGACATATTCTTGTCCTTTTTCTTAGCGAGTGGACTGACCCCACACAAGTCCCTGTTTCAGAGTTTTGAAACTGCTTCACGGCCTTTGACGCGGTTTTTGACTAACGACAATTCGAAGGCGGCCGGGACCGACTTTGGGACCGACGGCTAAACGTGCCCTCCGAAGCACGGAATCGTCTTTCTTTTAGGAGAAACAGGTGATAAAGCCTGCAATGTCCTAACCTAACTGACAAAACTAACACTCACAAAGTAAAAAATCATTACCTATGTTGTCAACTACTGCGCTATGCTACTAATTCCTGTTGACATACTGACAGGGGGGCCCCACAAGTGTGGATTGCTTAGGGCCCCGAGTAGTCTTAATCCGGCACTGGCAATAAGTAGGATTTTCGAGAAGAAAATCAATATTCACTCTTCTCACACTCACGACTAGGTACCAAAAGAGTTTGGTATCTTAATGCAAAAGAGGGTTATGTTTTTCAAGCGTATGTAAGTATGTATGTCGTATGTAGATTTTTAAGTTCCCCTTTTTTTGCTTTCTTCTCCTTAGCGGATACGGGCAACGAGTTGATAACTCCTTCCCCGGACTTCTTCTCAATGAGTTTCGGCTCGTTGGTGATTCGGTGATTCGGCTGTATGGAATGCTGGGCCATCTCAACGTGGTTTAACCCACCGGGTGAGACCCATGGGGGAGGCCCAGCGAGTGACCTGCGGGCGTGAGGTGGCGTATGCTGGCAGTGGAGGACCTATATGTCGTTAAAAGGATTGATAGATTCTAAATTATAAGGTCATAAGGTGTGGTAAGAATTATTTACATAGTGTGAGGGTCACAGGGTACTTCAAAAGTATACAAATTTGTAATGGCGGATTTTCGACTGCTAATAATACTCACTGAAAATAGAAAAATAAGCTCATGGTATTGCAGGCGGGAGACGAACATAATATCCTAAAAGCGTTTACACATTATGTAGCGTAGTGTTATTTTTTTGTAATTTTTTCGTTTCCCGCTTATAATACTATAAAAATAATTTATTGTTAGCACTATATGTGAGAGATCCTTTTTCTGTTTTCACTTTCAGTAAGTATTTTAGCAGTCGGTTTTTGTTGTTTATTTACAAAAATAATAATGAAGAATCATGAATTAAAATAATGGCTCAGACACATATTTACATGTGTGTTTGAGTCATTATTTTAATTATTAAATAGAAATGCTGAATGAACTACCTACTATTTATAGGGAGCATCCCGCAGATTGAAACCTTAAAAGCCGAGGCTAAACATACCAGTGTGTTGCTCTTCTTGATCCAAAACGCTATACGATGAAGAAACCAAACCATAACGTCCAAGGATCAAATGTCGAAACCATTCCATAGGACAAAAACTCATGCGCACTCCGCGCATTGAAACTTTCGTTAGCTGTGCATATTAATTTAAACGATACATTTATGTTGACACACGATGCTCTATTTTTATTTTTATTTAAGTTTAGGCTCAAATAATGATATTCTGTATATCTAAAGGTAGATACGCCATCCGTGCCTCAAAAACAAAATAAAGTTTATCCTCTTCTGTTTAGGTGTGTGTTCGAAATATGTGTATGTGTGCTGTCACTGCATTCGGAACACTTTTTCGATTGTTTTGTGAGCATATCACGAATCCATACTTTTTTTCATCATTGGGCTCAAATAAGGGTTTTAAAAAGTAGATATAAAAATACACACATGATCAAAGAAGAAACAAAAACAAAAACATACACAAACTCAAACATAAAAAACAAAGACCCATTACGGTAATGCCTGTTGAATAGAGTTATCGCTGCGAAAAAAGTACTAACATATTATCTTTTTATAAATCACCTGTCAGAGTGGATACAATCCCAAATGATTTAATTTAATTTTTTTAAGAAGCCTAATGTGTTACGAATAATAATTTTTAATCAAAATCATCATCATCATTATCAGCTCATTAAACGTCCCCACCGAGGGGCACGAGTCTACCCGTGATTAGGCCTTAGTCGTCCACGCGGGCCCAGTGCGGATTGGACGACTTCACGCACAACCTTTAAATTTCTTCGCAGGCGTGCATGAAGGTTTCCTCACGATGTTTGCCTTCACCGTAAGAGCGTCGGATAACGTACATATATTTTCGAAAATTTGAAAACACATTGGTACGTGTCGGGATTTGAACCTCAGCCCTTCCGGCAGGAAGGCGACAGTCCACACCATTGAGCCACCGACGCTCCTTAATCAAAATATTTTGACACAATTAAAGACACATTGCTTTTAACCCTTTGACCGCCAGGATTCCAGACACATTGGAAATCTATTGTTTGTGACGCTTGAAGGCGTCTTTGGTGGTCAAAGTTTGTTAACAATATAATATGAATCAGTAATTATGACCCCGGGATCTTATAGCGACTCACATACAACGCTCAGACCTTTAAAACATAAAGGCAGTTCAAATACTGGGTTACCTAGACCCCCTGCAACGCCCTAAGCCGCCAACTCTGGGACACTCTTAGGCACGTTGTATTTTTTTGGGCTGAGAGCCATTTGTTCTCGCCACTTGTCCGGTGAAACTTTGAGGGCCACCTGCAACCAACAGCGGTAAGTCATTCCGAATAAAACAGACAGCTGTATATACTGTATTCTCTTATAGTTTTGCGGACAATTGCGTTTTCTTACAGTTGCGTTTCGTCAGCCAACGCACAGTAAGGTCGTTAGGTTTGTGTTATGAATGCGGTAACTACTACGTTTATGTAATTTTAAGAATTTTCCAGAGTATACTTCCAATATTCCTAGTTCAAGTAAATTCAGGTATTAGGTAAGTAGTCTGTTTGACTTTAAGAAATAACTTTTACAGTTTTTGGATGACAGTTACCACGTTCAAACTCTTACGTCTAGTTTACGATATAAATATGTTCTGGTTAAAACTTCTAAACCTGTCAAATAATAGTTCGTAGAGAGTGTGTAGTATATACTTTAAATATAAACTGCCGTCCACTAGCTAAAACACCGATAAATATCGAGCAAAAAACATATCAACTAAAAAAATATATCAACCAAAAAGTGTCCGAGCCCCAGGACACATACGTTGACTTGTTGTTATATTTATGAAATAAAAATATTAATAAATTTTTGGCCATCATTTAAAGGCTTAGATGAACAATAAATTAGTTTATTATTTATAACTTAGGTTAAAAGGGTACAACCTCAAAAGCACAAGCATACTATTACTACGTCACTGTGACACGTAGCAAGCGACGTGAATATGAATGCAAATTCTGCCCAACTTCGCGCTGGGCAAACTTTTGCCGCGGACACTTGTGTGTTGTTGTTTTTTGAGTGAGATTGTGCACCTAGTTAATAATTTCTTATAATATCTTTATGGTGATAAATAGCAATATAAGAGATGCCATATTCGATGTCGTTAAACAGGATTTTTCAGTTTGATAACGAAAAATTATGCTCACCAGTTAAGCTCGTGGACGGCAGTAAATAAGTCCTTATCTTGACAAAGACCTTTTAGTAATAATGTGGAAAAGCTAGACATTTAGAGTTTCCTCAATTTTCTCGATCATGTGTCGTTACTTGCATAATTTCCTTTCCGCTTCAGCAAGTATGGTCTCACTATCACAAATCGATGTGACTATGTATCTAAACGACATAAATGTTCGTTTGCGCATAAAACCCAACTTTCATTGGCGTTGTTTATTGCTGATGCGTGGAAATCTGCATTCGATTGAATCACAATGAGTGTTATACAGATATTACGCATTGTTAAAAACTCAGATTATGGATATCAATTGATTTGTAACCGGTGTCAAATGTACGCGTAATCGCATTAACGGTTTAATTATGCGTGAAAATGGAAACCGAAGGCCGAGGAAGTTTGCTTCTGCAGTGAATAGGTGAGGAGCAGGTGTCCTTAGGTTGCTCAATGGAAGGAAACGGGGTTCGGTAGCTCAGTGGCTTTGTAGAGAGCGCGCGCGGCGGCCGTTCGCCGCATTTTCCGACTTACACCGCAAGATGTCACTGCGCAACGCTTACAGGTAGGTTTGAGTGTTCATTTAGGTACCAATTTGAAGGGTGCAATTTGTGGTTGGCGTTTATGGAAATGTGTGGCATTTTTAGCTTGCTAGAGCGGTGTTTAAATCGTGTCTGTAATGTTATATATTGTTTCTAGAAACAACGTATTTTGTGTTGGAAATATGACTGAAAAATCACATAAATGAAGTTTATTCCACAAATTCCTTCTATATATCTATTTCGGAGTTATGAATATTCGCAAAAAATAACGTGTTCAATGAATTTTTTTTACGGCAAAAGGTTTATCCTAAGTCATTACTTTGGTTCAATATTTAAATACATTAAACACTTTTAATAGCAATAAAATGGCTCAAAAAACTAATTTTATCGTGAAATTTTGAATACAGAAGATCGTCGGTGGCTCATTAAGGTGGACTGTTGCCATCAGATCGGGAGGGTGCAGGTTCGGATCCCGCCACATATCAATGTCTTTTAGAATTTTTCGAAATTATATGTACGTTTATCCGACCCTCTGACAGTGAAAGAAAAAATCGTAATAAAACCTGCGTAAGCCTGCAAAGAGATTGATAAGTTGTGCGTGAAGTCGGCCAATCCACACTAGGCCCACGAGGACGACTAAAGCCGTTACACCTTTTATGGGTAGGCTAATGACCTGAAGTAGGTAAACCTAATTGATTGCTATAATTAAGACGCTAAATTTACAAAACATTCATAAATAATAAATTGAAAATTAATAGAGACGGGTAGGGAATGAAGCCATGTGCACTTGTCCGGTCTCAAGCCAACCCCATCCCGTGGTACATACTTTCAAACAACAAACAAGCACCTACTACCAAGCTGTATTGTTTTCTTATTTCACAAAAAAATAGAACTAGACTTGTAACAAGTGTCATGCCAAATGTGATAACCGGTGAGAGTCCATATTTCACCTTCGCCGGTTGCCAGCGTTACGTTGGGGCCCGGCTGGTTGCCGCGGCGCTCGTAACGACCGACAGGGCTGACAATTATGCTGTTACAGCGCAATGATATTTTGTATATACAAAGGTAGACACGCCGCGGTGCCTCAAAAACGAACCGCCGAAGAGAGTACAGTTTGTACTCTTTTG
>PQWD01006238.1:55311-92479 GCA_019425675.1 Leucinodes orbonalis
AAGCCCTTAGCAAGACAATCAAAGAAAAACCAACCCGATTGTTAGGTCCGCGCGAGCGTCGCACTCTGTGTGTTATGACAACACGCATGCGTGTGCGCAGCGCGTCGCTACAATTAAATATAACCACTTTATTTTAAATACGACCATAAATTTCTTAATTAAGTTATGCATGAATGTATATTATTAAGCTTAAGTTATTTAATGTAACTATTAATCAGATTTTATTTGATGTTACGCTACATTACTACAAACTTGCGTAGTGATTAAGTACATTGCTCGTATATTATAATGTTAATATTAAATTGATTTAATATTGTTTTAAAGGCGAACACAGCATGCAAAATAAATACTCAACAATAATTGACAATAAAAACTATGTAGGCCACGCGGGCCTAGTGTGGGATAAGTCGACTGCACGCACAACCTTTGAATTTCTTCGTCGGCGTGCCCAGGTTACCTCACGATGTTTTCCTTCACCAATAATGGGTGCGATAATTTAACTTGAATATAAGTAAAATGGAAGTCTAAGCCTGAATAAATTAGTAAAATATCCCAATTTATAAGTTAAATTATTGACATTTAAATAAGGCAAAGGAATCCAACATACAAAATATTACACAGTTGCGGCCATGTTGCGGCAGACCGTTTGCCAAACCGCAATTAGATGCAGGGCCGAACTTATTCTGAAAGGGGATTTAGAAAATTTTATAAACATGCAGAATATTTACACAATTTTAGTATCGTTCGAAGCCATAATATTTTACTCATCATAAACAGCCAATTTTAATGTAGTATTTTTTTTAGTCATGACATATCTGAACTTAGAATTAATGTGTTACAGAGATGGGTGTTCGACGAGTCGTTAAAGCGTTGTCGACTTTGTAGGGTGCGTAAGTCATATCATAAGTTATCATAACACAACAGTTTAACACTATGAGTACCAATAGCACGGTACAATTATATGTAATTTGTACAGTGGCTATAGTAACAATTAATTACAATTACAAAGCATAATTATTGGTGTTCAATATTATGTCATGCTGAACAAGGACCTATTTCTACCCAAATTCAAAGCCTCAAAAACAACATTCATCTAGTTTTGTGTCTTCATTCGAGAGCATTCTTGTTTAAAATGTGCAAGAAAAACTTTATCAGTTAAAAAGACCCCTCGCCAGTTCTACTGTTTAATAGATAATCCGGCCCTCATTAGTAAAATATGGAAATAGTGTGCGTGGACTTCACACTTCAGCGCATGCGCACAAGCGCTAATGCGCATGATTGATGACCAATCAAGTCACTGGATTGCATTACTCATTAGGGTCTATTTACTACGCTGGATAAGCAAATTGAAATGTTGTTAAAGGCTTTTTTGTGTGTGATAAGTGAGCAAACAAGATGACTGCCCACGGATGAGAAGTTGCCAATCATTCACCTGTGAATCCTAAAACCGACAACGCCACTTCTGTGTTTCGGGGTGAGAGCACTTTAGCTGGTGAAATTACCGGTAATAATTAAAGTATGAGACCTAACATCTGTTGTCTCGGGTGACGGGCGCAGTGCCGCGTTGATGGAGGATAATAACTGATTATCAGTTGTTAGTCTCCTTCAATGCCGCTCTGTCATGGCCTGTCGTATCACTTACGATTAGGTGAGCGTCCTGACCGTCCTGTTCACTTATAAAATAAATAAAATCCTATTTATTGACGTACCTACACTACTACCCATGGCGACCTTACTCGTATTACTTTAAGTGAAATTATAATTTATTTTTGTTTGATTTCCGTATTCGTTTATTTTTAGATTATTGTCAAATGGCACGTAATTAAAGAAGAATCTTTTAGATAAAATATGCCTTTTTGAATGTTATTTTGAAAATAATAGTGTTAAATATTTTCGCAGTACGATAGCTAAAACCGGTAGGTACGACTAAAAGATACCTCTTTTGGAAATTCTCCTTTGTTTTAAATCAGGAAAGGGGATCGTGTCGTGTGTTAAACTAGTTTATTATGTGTTTTACCCTTTCTGACCATCCATCATATTGAAGTAGGTAATTGTAAAACTCATACATATAATAAAATACATTAAATAAATGTAATCATAAAATTATCTACTACATTATTTAAGTTACGTGATCATCCTTTCATCATCATCATCAGCTCATTAAACGTCCCCTCCGAGGGGCACGAGCCTCCCGTAAAGGTGATAGGCCTTAGTAGTCCACGCGGGCCCAGTGCGGGTTGGACGACTTCACCACAACCTTTGAATTTCTTCGCAGGCGCTGCATGAAGGTTTCCTCACGATGATTTTCCTTTCACGTAATGAGCGTCGGATAACGCACATAATTTTCGAAAATTCGAAAACACATTGGTACGTGTCGGGATTTGAACCTCAGCCCTCCCGGTAGGAAGACGACAGTCCACACCATTGAGCCACCGACGCTCTTAAGCACCTTTATCAGGTTTTAAATAAAAATGAAAAAATAAAATCAATACCAACAGAAAGAAACGCTCTAAAAACCGAATTGTTCCTACTTCTCAATGTTAATACGCTAATTTAAAGTGGTCAAAGACTCGCTGAGGATGTTTAATGATTGTCCCCATAAACAATGGGATTTCTATGGATTTTTCGCTATCGTCAACGAGCAGCTCATATGAATATTTCGTAAGTACACAAGCAGTCGTAGAGTGAGGCTTATGTCTAGGGCTGCCTTCACCTAAATTTCCGACGCTGGATAAACCGAAAATAAATAAGGTCATTTGGCGAAATACGCTTTTTCCTCAGACACTTTTGTATTAAATAAAATAATTTTAATTAATTAATATACAGCTTGTTAATAAAATCACATGATGAAGTATCTACGTAGAAATCAATTGGCATCAAAAATAATGTACATTTTCAATGTTTAATTTTTTATCTAAAGATTTTTTATTTATCGAAAAAAAAAACGGTAATAATAATCTGGTTTGCATCTGACTCTAACATTTTCCAATAATCCCAACCGGTTGCCGGACGCCCTGAAAACTAGGCCAAATCCTAGAAAATCCGAACAGTTGGCAGCCCTACTTTAGTCAAATGGCCTGCAATGATTTGACAGGCTCGTGTCATTTCGTTTCCCAACTAAGGTGACACAACGCATCGCTGCTGTTAGAATCGACACCATACAGTAGCATATCAATTCTTGTGGCACGTAGAAAGTTCAATTACAGAGTATTACGTAGCACATTAAAATTAGGTTTCCGTTTTTGTCATTCGACTACGGAACCCTAAAATGCGGTCGATACTGATCTTGCACATAGTGTTCTAGTTACAAAATCTTCGGAATAAATTATTTTAAATTTACGTGTAACTAAATGACAAAACTCGGTAAGTTGAAAAGTGATTATCGATTTTCTTGTCAGCTCTTCTTGAAGATCCTACTTACTCCAAATCGGTGGTAGGGTCGTAAAAAATATAATAATAACAATTGAGGATACAAAAGTATCTGTAAAAGTAAAATATATTCTTACTTTTCGTATTTTGGTCGAGAGGAAACAAAAAATTGCTTTCAATATAATCACTCTGGTCCCCCAAGGGCCGAGATCGGACTATGTTTGGGGGTTCAATGGACATTTCATTTTTGGGGGCCGAGGGTCCGGGAGTGGACAAAACCAATGGAACAGTTGAGTTTTCAATATTGAGACAATTAAGAGCTCATTATTATTAAATTAATAGATGCTCTTTTTTTACGGTTTGAGAATAACACATGATAATGTTTTTGCATGTTGAAAACAGTACTTTGTATTACTTTATTTTTGTCTAACAGTAAAAAATATATTTTAGTGAAAATCAGTATAGTTGGCAACCCTAATCCCACGGGAGAAGTCAATTTGTGAAATTTTCGCCAGTTTAGTAAGAACAATGTGAGTTTGAACAGATTCAAACTCACACACTCCTTATTCACATATACATATCTCTTCACACATATAGACTCACATACATACTCTTGTTTTTTAATACCGGGGTGGTGGGGCCTGATGACCTGTACAACAGGTATATACATATCAATCACAGGCATCAGTCTCACACAAACCATACGTTATTTGAACTTATGAATGTATACCTTTTGTTCTATTAAGATGAATTATATAACTTTTGTTGTATAGTATAGCTTAACACGTGATTTGTGATGAGAAAAATAAAGATTATTATTATTAATGAGGCCAAGAAAAATTATTCCGTGCTTTGCAGAGCTCATTAACAATATTGATTGTATATCTTAGGAAAGCTAACGGTCTCAACTATCTTAGTTAGTTAGTCGTTAACACCCACCAATCCGCGTCGTGAGTTACTGCCCACCATATTTACGCTTTGCAGGAAGGTGGAGCTAAATACTAAAGTAAGTTTAAGTTATGGTACCTTCTTCCTACGAAGATAGCCTTAAACACGGTCTCTCTCGTGTTAAATCATCGCAAGCATTAACAGGTGTAATTATCCAAAGAGTTTTCCGGCCAAAGATGTAATTATTATCGTAAATAACATTTAAGGTTAGACAGCCAATTTACAACAACATCCTATTCTTACATAGTAAGCTATTAAATAATCCGTAATTCACGTAACTGACATTGACCCAAATTACTAAAAACAATGTAAGCTTTTGAGTCTACACTGCGCCATATCGATGCATCTATGCCACAGACATCCGAATATACAATTAGACTGGACAAGCCGCCAAGTTTATAGGCAGTCCCAGTGTCGCAATTTCTTTCGGTTCTTACCTGTGAAAAGTTATTATATTTCTTGGTAAATTTACTGATTCATTGCGATGATGGCATGTTACAATGTACAGGGTGCATTTTGGAAAAAAACGGTAATTCTTCTAATATTCGTGCGTCTTGTCGTCTCACAGAGCGTAAACTGGCAGCCAGTGTATGCTCGTGAGCTTACATTGTCGCACTTAAAAACGCGGCTTGCCCCATCTCCTGTATTGGGAAATCTGTGATCTATGCATTTGATTACTGTGGGAAAGCTATTCATGACCCCAGCCATGATTCGGACGCATCATTGTCTTTTGTTACTATTGTTCTATCATATAAACAAGAATTTTGTTTAGCCTAATGTTTATATTATCAATGATTGGTTGACGGCAATATTATGTATTTACAACATTTAGGTAGTCTACTGATTGTTAATGGACTGTTTTAATAACTCCTATTATTTCATACAAATCCAAACTACGAGTAATATTATAAATGTGAAGTGTGTTTGTTTGTTCATCTTTCACGGAAAAACTGAAAGACGAATAGACATGATTTTTAAAGTACAAAACTATTTTTACTTTAAAAATCAACCTTTAACTAAAAGGGATGTACAGTGCCAAAGGCTGCTTTTTGTCTCATTCTAAACCCCCACTTCCCTAAAATTAAGAAAAAGGCCCCGATCCGACGCTCTTTCGGTGAAGGAAAACATCTTGTGGAAACCTGCGCACGCGTGCGAAGAGATTCAAAGGTTGTGCGTGAAGTCAACTAAGGCCTATATGGAAACCATACACAACACATTTTTGTGGTTTATATTTAAAATGATTTTTAATTGTATTTTGTGTATTTTTGACGTTTATAAGTGTTTTTTGTAAGCTTAATTTGGATTTTGACACCTTATACCAATGATGTAAAAAGTATGGATTCGTGATATGCTCACAAAACAATCGAAAAAAGTGTTCCGGATGCAGTAACAACACCCATACACATATTTCGAATTTCAAATACATCTTCTTCATTCATGATCTTAACAAAAGAGTGAAAACTGTACTCTCTTCGGCGGCTCGTTTTTGAGGCACGGGTGGCGTATCGACCTTTATATATACAGAATATCATTGCCTTATACGGGTAAACTCGTGCTCCTCGGTGGAAAGGTATAATGAGCTGACGACGATGATAATGAGGTTATCCATTTTTTTAACAAACGCTGGTAAACCGTAATAAATAAACAATTACATCTGCTTAACAGGCATCGTGCCCGTTACACGAACCTATACATGTAATACTCGTAGTACACTACTGGATTCAAGGTTGCTTCACCGATATTGAGCGGTTTTACCATAATCTCCACGCTTTCTGTATGTACGTTTCTTCGTTACATTAAGTATCCATAACACCTATTATAAAGTCAAATAAATAAAAAGGAAATGTTTTTTCCAGTAGTGAAACTAATGCGTGTCTTGCACGAAGTGTCTGAGGCAATTTAATTCAAGTGATTTACGCTTTCGTAATATAAAAACGTCCATCTTTTTTGACTGAGCATTTGTAATCAATATGGATAACACGAGTCCGACAAGGTTTTTAATGTTACTGTAATCCAATTATGTATTTGGTATACATTGTCTTGTGCAGATTGATATTACCTACCTATATAAATTATGGGAAACGTTTTCAAATAGGTGATAAAATATATTTTTATTTTTTTATGCCATACGTTACGGTACGGTTAGTTCGCTCACCTGGCGGTAAGTGATACGGCTGACCATGACATATACAGTGTTGAAGGAAATCAATAACAATAGGTAGTGAACTCTGTCCTACGCCCGTCACCCGAGCGACAGATGTTAGGACTCTTATACCCGGTAATTTTATTTTATACAAACAAGCACAAATACAGAATAAATCTAGCCTAGATCACAGATTAAATAATATATACCCTAGATTAAAATTTAGGAGAACCTATGTAACAAAATCAACTTATATGTACCGACAACTTCAAGTCGGCCCCTGACGGTGAAGTTAATTGACGCGTCCCTCTCCTTATTTTCGAAAAGTCCTTATTCACTTTTCCACCACGTCATCATCATCATCATCAGCTCATTAACGTCCCCACCGAGGGGCACGAGCCTACCCATATATCGTGATTAGGCCTTAGTAGTCCACGCGGGCCCAGTGCGGGTTGGACGACTTCACGCACAACCTTCGAATCTCTTCGCAGGCGTGCATGAAGGTTTCCTCACGATGTTTTCCTTCACCGTAAGAGCGTCGGATAACGTAACGGGTGGCTATTCTATAACCATATACTACGTTACCTAGGCCTCCCTGCAAGAACCCAAGCTGAGCTTCAAGTCCGAACCTGGGTACGAGTAGCCTTGAGACTCGTTTCACACATTTTATATGTAGAGTTGAGAGCCTCCTGCGCAAATATTTATAGGTCACAAGAGAAAAACCAATCCGACAAATCATATTATGAAGAACCATATTAAATCTGTAGTGATAACGTGATTTTAATACTGTCGATAGTTTTGGCAACAGTCAGAAGCATAGTATCAGTGAAATTACCGGGTAAGTATAAGAGACTTAACATCTCATGTTTCTGGTGATGGGCGCAGTGCAGTGTGCAGCAATCGATCGGTCTCAATCAATGCCGCACTGTGCTGGTCAGGCGTATCACTTAACATCAGTTGAGCGGCTTGACCATCCTGTACAGTTTGAAACATAAAAAAATCCCTGTAATAGTGAAAATTATTACTATTACAGGGCTATTTTATTTTTTTTATTAGAATCGTACTTTCGGTACTTTTGAAGATTATTGTCAAATTAATTATCGATACCATTGCTTCTGACTATTGCCAAAACTATCGATACTATCTATAGGCCTATCTATAATATAGTATAAATGATTTTCGAGGTCAACTATCTATAGTCAAACTAACGATAGTCCGGCAACACTGCTCCTAAGTAGCTACGGATGCGTTAAACGACCCAAAAAATGAGAGAGCAAAGGAAATATCGGGAAGGCTAATACATTGAACAAGACAAAAAAACCTGATGCAATATTAATACACGAATACTAGTAGCTACCTAATCCATTGAAGTACGTTCAAGTACCTACACTAATGCGTATTAAATCGCGGATTTGGATGTTTACCGTTTTTGCATACGATACAGACGAAACGCTTTGCCTGCGAAGGACGCGAGCTGCATCCTGGCTTGTAATTGGAGACCACTACTTTCGGAAGCAATTAATCAAATCCAATATCCTAGTTTTAGTGATGTTTTTAAATATTTTCCCGATTTTGGCGCGCATCCGGACACGCTAGTCATTTATATGAATAGAGAGAAATCTGTGTTCCTTTTATAACACACTAGCTTTTGCTCGCAGCTTTAATCACGTAAGATTTTTTAATTAATTAAATGAGAATATATTACAATTTCATTTCAATGAAGAAGATACACTCCTTTCTATTATTTATTCATTGTGATATTAAGTTCACTGGTAGGTATTATCAAAAATCGGTAGATATTTAGGTAACTTACAGACGTAATCCCGTAAGATCTTACGTGTCGCGTTGTTTATTTATTTATTTATTTCATAGGAGGACCAACAGCAATGAAACACAAAAATATACCCAAATAACAACAGGTAGCCAATTATAGGTCCTCACTAATAAAGATTGTATAGAAAAGAACACCCGAATGCTTAATAAGACTAAACAATTAAAATACAACAAATGAGCCAACACAAAATCAACACAAGAAATTACTCAAATTTGGGTACTTTAAAAAAAAATCCTGCTCATAGCACTCCTCGCCGAAGTCACACTAGTATTGAAGAGATCAAAGTCAAAAATAGCATTTAATTGGTTGAATTTATCACCAACGCGCCACAGATATTCATTTTGCCTATAGTTAGTACGGACTAGTGGAAGGAAAAGAATGTTGTGTTTTCTTAAACATCTAATTGGCACACTCAATCCAACACGGCTCAATAAATCATAGTTGTAAAACAATGATCATACCTTAATCATAGTAATTACTAGTCCGAACAAAAGATTATAGCAACTAGTCCATCATAGTTTTGTAAACAAGCTCCAAATTTAACAAAATATATTAAACACTACTGTCTCCTGCTTCACATATGTTTAAAAACATCACCATTGTGTTCCAGTCAATGAAAAGACACGCTGATGAAAAACACTGCACTGAAAGTTGTATAAGTATTAACTTGTTATAACTGTGCCGATTGATATAACATCGCATTATGAGCCGGTTTGTCCAACAGAATAAATACATCGTTTGACGATAAACTTACGCCTCGGTCTTAGACCTTGTTTAGTAAATCTGTGGTCCCAGACATATAATGATCTATTTTATCGAATATGTGAGTTCTGTTCTGTAGCTTCTACTTACTCCCTAAATATCAATTTGCAGTTTGTAACATTACATCAGTCGTTATAAAGAATCTCACCTTGCATCGTTAATAGGTAATTCAATTCAATTTCTAGTGGCATTAAAATTAATATAAATGTTTTGTTTCAGGTCATTCGCGATTTATGTTGTAATCGCGGTATTACTATCTGAGTCATCGGTAAGTGCGTTCACAGTAAGCCGATTAAGAACTACTACGCTAAGGTCCTTACTCGACCTCCCCGCAGAAGAGAGTGCCTTATTAGAGGTGAGAAACGATCTATCAAAGTTAAACAACGAAAGAGAATATATAAAAAATGGACAAGATGCTTCTTCAGTAAGGAATTCTTTTAATTTCCTTACGACGGAGAAGAAAGTAACTTCTAACAACAAGAAAAACACTACCTCGATAATACCGGATGAACCAGAAAAAAAAGAGAATGAACACCGTAAGCCATTAGACGCAACGATACGACATGCAATGGCAACGACTAGACGGGAAACAAAGGCGGGCACAGTGGCAACCGAGACATCTTTAATAGATAATCTTTCAGAGTTATCATCCACCATTCCAAATAAAGAATCAAAAAGCTTTATAAATGATACTAGAACCACCACTGACACTTCATCATCGCCAAACGGAACGGATGAAGAAATAACAAAGAAAAATGAATTAATAAATGAGACACCCAACACCTTACAGACAACAAGAAGATACTACGACAGCGCATTCTGACATAACTGAAACAGCGGCCTCTTTTGCAGCACAAAATACATTTAGTACGTTTCAAGATATTCCTACTACTACAACTGCGGCCCAAACAACTTCTACGTTGTTATCTTCAGTGCAAATGGATACCTCTTTAACTGCACCAGAATCAAAAAATACAGATCTAAAAACTAAATCGATGAACGAAGAAAGGATATTCACTACCGATCAAACGGAGTCTCTGGTAGGTGCATTTTCTAACCCGTCAACAAAAAATCCCTCCTGGAAAAAGTACACCATAATTGAAAGAAAACGCACTTTGCACGCTTCCGAGGCAGAATCTACAAGTACTGAAAAAACGGAAGAACTTGAAAATGCAGAATCTGTATCCAAAGTTACCTACGAAAATGCAATCACCGCTACCCCAATAGACTCTATTGAGGAACTACGCCAAGAGCTTATATCCAACTCAAAGATGACTACAGTAAAAAATTTTGAAACCATATCAAAAACAAATGCTGCTGACGATAAACCAGATTCAGAACTAAAGCAATTACCTTCTACTCAGCCAATTGGTAACAGTACAACTACTGAAACAAACGTTGATGTGGTAGCATCGAAAAGAGCTGGCTATCTCGATCTTTCTGCGAAACGAAATGAATTTGAAAATACGAGTGTTGACGTCACAACAGATAAATCTGAAGATGTTATATCATTCAATGACACAGAACTGATTGGCTCGATGTTCGAAATCGAAGCTTCAGATGATGGATCCGACTTAAGTGAAATAAAGAACGGAACGTTGACTGAATCTCAAAGTCAATTGGTAAGTATTGTTCAAAGAATAGTAATTTTATAATATTATATTAGTTTCTTGTTTATTTCATGTCGAGTTTCTTATGATCAAATGAATGCACTACGGTGGCAGACTCGGTACTGAGTCGTCTAGGTAGGTACAGTCAGCGTATAATTGATAGGGACACTTAGAGTACCACCAAAGTACCAGTTAACTTCCCGTCAAATAGATATGTTTTGCACTTCTGTGTTTCGGAACAAGGATATTGTAGCTGGTAAATTACCGGGTATAAGACACCTAACATCTGTTGTATCAGGAGACGGGCGCGGTGCGGCATTGATAGAGAATAATAACTGTCTATCAATGGTTCGTCTCCAGTGCCACTATGTCATATTCAGGCTTGTCACTAATCATCAGGTGAGCGTCCTGACCGTTCTGTACACATTTTAACATAAAAAGCATTTTTTAATGTTATATTTATTTTCAGGCGGATGATGCAATTAAGGAAGAATTATTGAAAGAAGAAGTCTTGAATGATCATGTCGAAAATTCTAAAATTTATCAAGATCCACAAGACACAAGTAGTGAAAAGCTTAATAATATGAACGATGTAAACAATGACTATCTCAGTGTTAAGCCAATTGCACAAGGAAAAAGTACGCTTTACGCAGTGGGTTCCAACTACAGAAAAATGAAAAAAATCGAAGTGCAGCCTTCTAAGCCATTCGTTCGAGATCCCGATGATAACAGCTGGAGAAATGAAAGTCTGACGTCTCTTGGAATAGTATTCAAAGCAAAAAATGCATCAAAACCATTTACTGAAGTTCTGCGAAATAAAACTGAAGCTGAATTGAACAATTCATCTGATAAAGAAAACAAAAATGAGGTGCCTGACTTAAAAGTGAGACTTGAGAAAATCGCAGAGGTAAGGAAATCGAAGAAAAAGAAGATAGACAAATATGGCGATACAGTTTACAGTGACTACGAAGAAGCATCTGGAGAGATGTCAAGTACATCGAAACCTGACACAATCACTTCGATTCCAACAATGAAAGTAGAAGGTGAAGTATTCTTTGCAAGTGTTCCGACGACACCGTCACCCGCAACTGAAAAGTTACCTCAGCGTACTACAACTCTTGGAGTATACATGTATAAAGAAGACCCTGTGACAACGAACAAACCAAGAAAGGCTAATAAGTTTTCCGAATATTATGATACAACTGACGAATACGACGCCGACTATTTAAATCTGTCTAAAATAGACTTAAAAAAGTTTACTACGCATCTATTCGCGCTCAACGAGAAAACGTCCACATCACTCCCGCAGGTAACAAAAATAATTAAAACCGCGTTACCTGAAAGGAAACCTACCGTCCAGTACTTCCCACCACGGCCACCACCGCAAAAAGTAAACGTTAATGATTATGACAGCAATTTTCAGAAGAAAGTAAATATGTTTTCATTTGACAAAATCACGCAAGGAACCCCAGCGATTCAGGGTACACCTCTGCCCGCTACCATAATAAAGGAGAGACTACAAGACAACAAAAACTCTTTAATACCAGCTCAGCCGGCGCATCAGTTCAAACCCGCCAATTTAGACAAGAACATTTACGTTACGTTTCCGCCACGCGTTGCTGACCACAATAATAGATACCCAGGGAGCAATGACGAAAGTTTCAACAGGGCGTCCTATGTCATCAAACATTATAGGGACTTGATAGACGAGGCTGTTAAAGCTGACTACGATAAAAGCGTGGAATACGTACCCGCGCTCACCGAAGTGCCCCTCATAGGCGTCACAGTCGCCAAAGACAAAGCTCACAAGCCGCACCTTGATGAAGAGTACGATTACGAGGCAAACTTCCGTAAAGACATACTAAACAGATTCGTTGATAACTTCAACCAGAACAGCGAGCGGTTCAAGGTGGATTTTCCGATTCTGTACAACAATAGCGTGGTGCATATGAAAGCGCAGGAAAACGGCAAGGTCGTGGCGTCGTCAAGCGCGTTCATGAAGCGTCTGTATGGCGACGCGGGTTCTGCGCTATCGGGGCCTTCGGGGTTGGGGGGCCCGGTGCTGTCGGGGCCTTCGAGGTTGGTGGGCCCGGCGCTGACTGCGCCTTCAGGGTTGGGGGGCCCGGCGATAGAGGGTTTAACAGGGTCCGTCGGATTAGGGGTTCCACCGCGCCTTTGCGAGCCTCACTGCGAACTGAAGGTGGAGTTGTCGCCGGCGTACGAACTGCATTACTACGTACCCGATCAAGAGGAGAAGGAGGAAATGGAACTGAAGCCAGCCACGTTCCCGCTAAGCTACAGATTATGAAACCGACGTGACCACGCAACATGCCATTCTTTTAATTAGCAGCAATTTGCAACGTGGTAGACATGAACTTATTGCACAATTGATAAATAACGTTACATTTAATTGATGCACTGTTATCGTTCAATCAAAGGGTTTAGCAATTAATTTTATTACGAAACCAACATTGAGTTTAATGTAACCCGGTGCTAATTTAATTAGAAGTATTTGAAAAACTCAACAATAGACCTTAATTTGCCATAAATTATAAACTTAAGTTCGTCGTGCTGCTCTACTTTAAATGTATAAATGGAATATTTTTAAGGTTCATTTTTGTGTGTAGTAATTAAGTGGTTAGAACCTAGTTTTAAGTGTGCAGTAGAAAGTGTGCCTTATAGGATATAAAATGAATTCGAACACAACTTTGACAGCAAATAAGCTGAATCTAGGTAAATATAATCTTTTGGATCTCATTCTTATACCTACTCTGGCTTAGGTATTTTTGGAAATGGAGGTGAAATTTGGTCACTCAGTAAGATTGTGTAAGTTTTTCTGTACTATTTGGCAATTATAGTATTATGAAATACATTCATTTCCAAAACAAACAGTAAAGTTAACATTTTGTTGTTTAACTTTTAATTACTTTGATTGATATTCAAATAATTTTTCGCGCCGCTATCTGTCTAGTCTTTCGCTTTGCTACTTTCAAATTTGTTATGAACAAAGATTATTATTTATTTATTTATGTTTATAAAATAACAAATGCCGAGGTCACTTGTACCATAAAGTTTACTTTTATTGTGCATTGTGCTTCGTTTACAAATATTTGTATAGTTTTAACATACTTAAACGTCGGAAAATTGAGGTTGATTCAGATTGAAAGTGCGCATTGGTACCTATACATATAAATGCGTTAGTTATTTCCATAGATTGATATTGTGCTGTATTTTGTTACGTTTTGCCAAAGAAGTAGGTAACCGGTGTAATAAATAGGACGTTAATAACAAGAAACAAATACTTGCCCTGTAACTTAAGTGACAGTTGAATTGTATCCGCCATCTTGAACCACTTTGATTTAGACCCGAGCTCTCTCTCTCTCATTATTGTAGTAAACTACTCAACTCTACTTGTGTATGGATGTAGAGATACTTGAATATTTATTAAAACTTCCATTGGCACTTACATAATTTACGTATTGCCTAATAAATGGGTCGGTACAATATTTGTGTTAGCGTCTTACATGATCCTCAAAAAAATCTGAAACACAAGTTTTTTTTTTCAATAAAAATTTACTAACATTTATATTCTCTTATTATCTTCCAGCCAAAATACCGAATGTGTTTTGGTTACCAAAAAGTATAGGTAGGTTGGCACAGTTATGTAACCCTGGCTGGTAAGAAACTGTCGCAAAAAATATCAGGGTATATTCACAAATAACAATATAGCCTGGATATTCAAGTTAAAAGGTAAGACCATGATAGTTACATGAGTATAGGTATACTAATGTAACAATATAAAACGTATATTTTACAAATAAATATAAACCAATACAGAATAAATTGTTAAATAAACACTTTCAAATATGTATATTACAAAAACGTGTAGATAGTATGAAATGTAATAAGAATGTACATGTGTGACACCGTGTTGTGAACAAGTGATAATAAAATATATGATTAGTACACGTTTTTATTATTGCTACTGGCATTCCAATACAAATACGAAGGTTTCTTACTCACTGCTATAAGGGCCGAGGTTCAAATCCCGCCACGTACCAGTGTGTTTTCGAATTATCGAAAACCATATGTACTTTATCCGACGCTCTTACGGTGAAGGAAAACATCGTGAGGAAACCTGCGCACGCCTGCGAAGAGATTCAAGGTTGTGTGAAGTCGTCCAATCCGCACTGGGCCCACGTGGACGACTAAGGCGCAATCACCCTATACGGGTGGGCTCGTGCCCCTCGGTGGGGACATTTAATGAGCTGATGATGATATGGTCATTTCAAACTTTCTTACGCTATCGCATAAACTCATTGAACACCAAAAGCCGTCAAAAACAATAGATTGTCTTGTGTCTGGATTCCTGGCGTTCAAGGGGTTAATTGTAAATAGGACAACCAGTTTAAGAAAAAGTTCGCAAGAGACATCTTCAGGCAACATCAACCTCCGTCAACACACCAGCTTACATAATCGAAAGTACGTATTATCTGTCAATCTAAATCACAATGTAAGCAGAAAGTATATGCCAACAAGATATTGTTTTTATATATTCTGTAATATGTAATTCTAATATAATTCTAATATAATAGTGTTCCTATGACCTCAAGATAACCTAAATGTGTAAGTAAATTTAGTCAAATAATTAAAGAAAACAAAGATACGTTTTTAAAATACAATTTTATTGACATTTTCATTTTTAGAATAGTATGCAAACATCACTCGATCGTTCGATCACATGTAATGGGTTATATGTCATTTGAGCATAATCATAAAGTACAGGAGCGGATCCAAGGGAGGGACCGACGATTCTGCACACAGATAAAAAAATAAAGAACACAAGTAAAATATGGTATATCAAAACCGTAATTTTAAAGTTATAATTATCATTTGCCAAATACTAAGTGAAAATGAATATAAGAAACTATTTAACAAAAATATTGAAATGTTTTCAGCTCCACAGCTAAACCGATTGCCCACACATTCCCTTACATCCACCTCTGGTTAAGTTACAGGAATACAATAGTTACAGCTAAATTATACTGTTGCGCATTCGCACGCGCTGCGGAAATGCACTTCTGGAACCAATAAATAATTATGTTACAATCTCAATGCATAAAACTCCAAATAAAAACATAATAAGACACGACAAATGTAAAATGAACACATTCCTCTTTGGATAGAAACAAAACACCGAAACATTTATTTACAACGAGTTGTCCGAAACGAATGCCAATGTGTCCATTTTGTGTTGTGCATAAAAAAATACGCAATGACGCAAGAAACATAAAAATAACTTGTTTCAACAGTAGGAACAAAGAGACGATAGATATATCGTTTATTGCATAAGCATATTAAATAAAAGGTAACGTACTATTTGGGCGAGTGAACGTTTTGTCTAGAGTTAAAAACATAAGTCGTATATTAGGCACTCGACATAGAAACCCTTGTTGGATTGATATACTCACGCATGGCCTTAAACATTGCTACTTCACTAAAATTATTTATTACATTACTATAACTGAAATTTTTTAAATAATATACACTACGAAAGATCCATATTTTGATTACGTACCTATATTTTTATACTTAAACAATTGTATTTTTTTTAATTTAACCAAAAATTAGGATCAAAGTTGACGGAATCAGACTAAATATACAAAAAAAATTTTATTGGTAAATATACAATTTTGATTAATGTGAGCATTTTCCGATCTTATATCATATGAAACATACTTAGTGCTAACTAGAGCATGACCACACGCGAGACTACCAACCCGTTTACTTCAAATCCATATCACATGACTGGAAAACTAACAAATTGTATTTTTAATAATAAAATATAATGAATAAATAAAGCCAAGTATTTAATATACTGCGCGACTTTTGGACGTGACGAATTGGACTTAATAATAATAATCAAAGAAAAAATTCTTGTGTTGTTAAGAGTAGAGAACATGTCACGTTTTTCATAAGCCTGAAAATGAATTGTTCCATTTGTAGAAACTAATTATATAATCCAATTGAAGACGGTACCAAAATTCGTTAAGTAAAACTTGATACTATTATTTACGTATATTTTTCACCAAGCAAGACACATTTTAACAAGGATAGATTTACATCTAAGGTGCTAAACGGCTTTTTATCAATATAAAAGATAAGTTATGATTAACACACATGTTCAACGATCGTCACTATCCAAAAGTCACCTAATACGATACTAGTGACGCGCGGGTATATACTAGTTTACTTTGATACAATACGCAGTAGGTACATTTATTTTCATTTAAGATAATAATCATTTATAATTATATTTTATACTAAAAGCGATATTTACACGACACACCACCTTACAAGCGACATACCTGCCTTCCGACAACGCGCCCGGCCCAACACTGCTCTAGTGACCTCATTGACTAGCTTTTCTGTCACAGTATTTAATATCAGAATTCATATCGAAAAAAACAATATATTGGAAAAATTCGCTAACGTATCTACGATACGTTCAATTATTTTCGTGAGTTATACTATACAATACAATCACCCAAATTTGATACATTTACATTGAAAAAAAAAAGCTAACCATAGATTAAAAAGTCATCTGTCATCTGACTTTAAGTTCTATCCATAGACAAACCTAACCTATAATTTTAAATAGTTTTAAAAAAATCGCGTATCCGTTTCAATGTTCGTTTGTTTCCAATATTTAATAGATAATACCTAGCAGCAGGTTTGGGCCGAGAGGGGTCGCCATCAATACAACTAACTCGTTACATTAGCCAGTCTTTCGTTTACACTACGCTAACTGTGCCTCTCCCTACACGCCGACGCGCGATCTCACTCGGGACACACGAATACACAGGGACGTTCGGCTGTCTGTTTGTTTCATCTTTTTTATGGATAAAAGCATTTTATTTGATGAAAATAAGTAATTTATTTTTAAAATATACCTTTTGCATTCAAGACTCATAACATAACTGAAATAACGAACTTCTGAAAGTGATAATTGTCTTTTAAAATGATAAATATCTTTAAAAAAATGTCAATGCGAAGGAAATTGAGAAAGATCGTGCGACGCGATTTTATTAGATAATAATGATATTCAAAATTACACAAAACATACTGTAATAGTTTATTTTAATATAAACTATATAGCGAAGTCGAGACTGCGAGGGACGGAGTAACTAATTTGTAAAAACGAACTCAACAGAAATATTTTAATTTGATGGGACTTGTTGGATGAACTGTAAATAGCAACAATACCTATTACGGAATTCACTTAATATTTTGGAAATTTTATTTCCATCCTAAATGGTCAGATGAGTCTAGGATTTTTATTAAAATTGACCGAATATGAATCCGAACGTAAATGTCATAGCCGGTCCGAACTAAAACTGTTACTAACATTGGCACCTCGTATTTTTGGCACCACTAGCATAACCGAAAGGACAATTTAGAATAAATATTACATAAAAAAAAATTCAAATAAATTCGGAATGAGCACCGGAACGAACGTAAACAAGGAACATGACGCCCGCGTAGCTCCCGTATGAATTCCAATTTTATACAATTAGCATTTTTTTATACAATGGTGTGACATACATACTAGCACCACTATAGCTTTACGTATAGAAAAAATAAACTTTTCCACGGAACAAATGTATGTTTATAAATGCAAAACATTTTCTTCACTATAATTATAAGATTAAAACAAACATCACACGAATTTACAATTGACTTTGATCGACCATAATAATGTTGAAGTGCGCGAGGCCGTAACGTCTCGCCGCAGTTCGCTGCACCCCGAAACGCACACATGCATTCTCCAAGCTTTTTTTCCTCAGTTTTTTTACACGATTTTGAATGACAGATCAATTGAACCACTTTTTCCATTTGTCAAAAAAGTTGAATTTCAAAAAATAGTGTATGGCATTACAAGCATCGCGATATTAGATTATCAACTGACGAACTTTTAATGATTTTTTTGCAACTAAAAAACAAAAGGATTCGTTATGTGGATATTCAAAACGCTGGTTTGAGGTGTTGACATGTAATTTCATAATTAGCGTATGAACTCAATAAACACCCCATTTGACTATTATTTTTCACGTAATATGACTCAAGAGTTTATCTAATTTAGTGTGAAGTTTCAACTAATAAGTCACTAAAGATATTTTCAATTCCAAAGCAAATTGAGTTTAAGTATAAAAGTTTGTAGAATGACACGCGTGAAATATGAAACGTGCAACCACTGCGGCATTCCGATCCAACAAACGAAATCAAAGCGAATACAGCACAACTTGAAACTTATCTTCATAGTGAGTATGTTCAATTTTCCGTATACTTATAACCACGACCATAAAGCTCTAAGAGGAAGCCTCCTTATACATATATTATAATTAGAGTAATCATTCAATTAAATATTTTAAATATCATTTGTAACATTTACACAATCATACAAAATTCTAAATCACTAAAGCATTCTCGATGTCCAAACTAATGTCTATTCACCTTTCCGAATTACAACTTTACAATTTACATACAATTTTCCTAGAATGACGAACATTTCTTACAAATTTATTATCCATATTGTATCAATTTCATTAATACAAACGATTCGGTAGCTTGGATTTAGATTCACACACGACTAGTAGTTGCTTTTATTGAAGGTGAAAGAATTTGAAGGAGAAGCAACGCCTCACAGAACTTGAAAGGATTACGAAGTTGATACGAAATCACTTAAAGATACCATAGACAGAGGGTCATGGCGCGTTGCTAAGGAACGTTTCCCAACAGAATACTGGCAATACTTCAACATTCACCGCGTGTTACATGTTTTCGTCCTGCGACTTGATAAAAACACTACAACAATTTGCAATATAAACAATTATAATGAACAATTCATTTACTAATCTCCGAACAAGCCACAGGACAAGGGTAATTCATCAGATAACACTATAAAATACAAATCACGGTCTGTCGAAATCTCTTCGTATGCAAAAATACATGTTCGGCGATACAAAATCTTTTCATAAGACCCATTTCTAAGTATAAATATGCATTAGAACTAACCTAACCTAAACAAGCGCGGTTTTGAACTCGACTTTTCAATCTTTTATTAGATTTTAAAATGAAATGCGAGACTTTTATGCAGAGTTCAAAACCGCGCTCGCGTCTAGTTGACTATGATAAAACCTTGTTAAATATCAATAAAAGCTAAGTGCTTCGGAAGTATAATTATATTTTAAAATAAGATAACTTGCCGTAACCGCCTGGATACGTTTCGATTTTAATTATGCTATCGAGTCACTCATTCCTCGGAAAATACTATTTAGAAAGTAAACAAGAGTTTCGAATATGGTATACATTATAACGCGCTGAAATTATTTTATTACTGAAGCGTACATTCATACTCATGGGATACTGCAGGGTGGTAATTTAGGACCATTTTATATGTTTGCAATTAATAACATTACTTTAGAAAGACATTTTCGCGTGCTTAAAACGTTAAAATTCAAATTAATTGCATATTTTGATGCAATGTACACACGCGATAGTTAATTTTTAAAGTGTTAAATTGAAACCAGATCAGAAATAGAAATTAATAAAAAAATATTGATTTAATATGTCGTCCATAAATGCCCAATTTGAATGACAAGACGAATTCTGATGTTGCCACCGTGTTATTTCTTGCATTTTTTCAAACAATACCTTCCTCATGTGTTATTTTGTAATAACACTAACAAGTAGGCCCTATTATGCAAGTTTTCGTGATTCTAAAGCCGGGCGAACTGCAATTCTGTTGCGTTAGGTAATGAGCACGCCAAAAAAGGCATATAACTTACACGCCTCGTACTAATTGAATCACTGAAAAACCACTAGCTGCCAACTAAATCAATCTATAATCATATACTTGGCGTATAGATGGACTTAAAGAAATTCACGCAACATTTGATAAGGAAGTCCTGGGTGATTTTCTTGTCGAAATGCAGCGTTATAAATTGATATCTGGTAATAAAATTACATTGATTGAACTGATTTCATAAGAAAACAATTGTAGTACTGTTAATAATTGCCAACTTGAGTGATTTGAACTATCGAATGAGTGTAGAATGGCAACCGATGACAGATTGTTTTTGTATGGACCGGATAGTATTTGACATGTAGCGAGCCACGTGATTGTGAATGATAATTCTGCCCAACTGACGCGATGGGCAGACTATTGCCGCGGACACTTTTTGAGTGAGATTGTACTTTTAGTTAGTGTATTGTTTACCTAAGCTCTATACCATATAATCCAGTTGTCTAGCGGTTTGGTCGATATCCGGTGGCTTTACATTCCTATCCGGTCGTGTATGGACAACATCCGGCAACTTTCCGATCACCATTTGTTACCGGACCCCATCGGGAAGCTTCCTGATCACAGCTGTTCCAGTCACCATCAGGCAGCTATCTAGCGACCGTGTGACAGATACCCGATGATGCCCAGCTGTTACCGGTTCCCATCCAGAAGCTTCCCGATCGCAATCCAACAGCTTTCCGATCACATCAGTTTACTGGACCCCATCCGAAAGTTTCCCGATCACAATCCGGCTGTTACCGGTCACCATCAGACAGCTATCCAGTGACCATGCTACATCTATCCGATCCCAATCCGGCAGCTTTCCTGTCACCTTCCGACATCTATCCAGTATCCGGCTGTTACCAGTTCCCATCCGGAGGCTTTCCGATCACAATCCGGCCACCGTCCAGCTATCCAGTGACCGTGTGCCAGCTGCCCGATGCCAATCCGGGTGTGACCGGTCCCCGCCCGGGTGGCCCCGGTCCGTGCGGGCCAGTAGGCGGTCACAGCAGTCGGCAGCACGGCGGACACTAGCTCGGCGCCTGGAGGGACTCGCGCATCGACTCCTCCATCAGACGACACAGCTTGTCGCGGTCCGCCTGCAACAATATAATACTCATTTATCGCTACAAAGTATAAAACGAAGTCTTTAAAAATATAGTGATTCAAGAGGACGGTTTATAAGCTCAAAAATATCAGTTTTCCTCCATTATTAATTCCATCAATTAAATAATGGAGAAATATTGTTATTTTTGACGTTTCTAATGTGATTAATAACAAATAAATAAATATCCACTGACATTCACACAGCGCCATCTAATCTCAATGTTTGTACTGCCCGGGGATCGAACCCGGAACCTTTGGTGTTGTAGTCGACCTCTCAACCGCAACACCAAATGGACGACCCATTTGGTGTTGCGGATACATATTAATACATCTTAGTGATAACTCACATACAAATATATAAAAATAAAAATGCAAATATCTAAAGTCAATTTGCCCAAAAACCCGACTTATTGCAGTCTTCGTTCGGAGGACAGCAGCTTACGAAAAAAGTTTTAGGAGGCATTTTTATAAAATACATCATCATCAGCTCATTAAACGTCCCCACCGAGGGGCACGAGCCTACCCGTATAGGGTGATTAGGCCTTAGTCGTCCACGCGGGCCCAGTGCGGATTGGACGACTTCACACACAACCTTCGAATCTCTTCGCAGGCGTGCATGAAGGTTTCCTCACGATGTTTTCCTTCACCGTAAGAGCGTCGGATAACGTACATATATTTTTCGAAAATTCGAAAATACTGGTACGTGTCGGGATTTGAACCTCAGCCCTCCCGGTAGGAAGGCGACAGTCCACACCACTGAGCCACCGACGCTCTACACTCTCTACTTATAAAATACAGTATCGAGTAAAAGTATCGATACTGCAACGGCACCGTCACATCCACAGATTTCCAATACAGGAGATGGGGCAAGCCGCGTTGTTAAGTGCGACAAATGTAAGCTCAACGAGCATACACTGGCTGCCAGTTTACGCTCTGTGAGACGAGTCAAGACGCACGAATATTAGAAGAAATTACCGTGTTTTCTCAAAATGCCATCCTGTGCAATTGTAACATGCCATCATCGCAATGAATCAGTAAATTTACCAAGAAATATAATAACTTTTCACAGGTAAGAACCGAAAAGAAATAGCGACACTGGGAGTGCGTATAAAGTTGGCGGCTTGTCCAGTCTAATTGTATATTGGGATGTGTGTGGTGCCATCGGTAGTGGCAGGCGCAAGTAGGGTTACCAAGCCCGAAAAAATTTTTTTCTGAAAAAATCCCTGATTTGCAATAAATTTCCTGACTTCTAGTGAGTGGGTAAATGTAGGTAAATACCCGCTCTTTAGAATATTTTTTTTCCTCTGTTCTGTTCAATTACTTAAGCATAGGTGCGGTAGGGGCGTAGCGGGACTCTTATTAATAATTTTATTATTATTTTGTGACTAAACCGATTAAAAATATTTGAATATTGCATATTATTCTTTTATTAAAATTCCTGACAATTACATATTTTCCCTGTTTCCCTGACAGAGAGCTACAATTCCGGCCATGTGAGGAACATTGGTGTGACGTGGTATCGGCAGGCGCACCTCGTGTATGAAGCCGAGCTGCACGAGCTCGAGCGCCAGCCGCGCCGCCGACTCCCGCCGCGTGATGCCGCACGTCAGCTGCCTGTTCATCTTGTCGTCCATGCGGAGGAGGATCGTCATCTGTGGGACGTCATACATTTCATCCAATCATTGTTACATTGCCAATATTACCAGTTTCACTGTATGCATTGGGGATACAGTTCAAAATCGTGTTGGTGAAAAATGCTTTTTAAAAAAAAATAGTCAAAATTCATTTAATCAGATTAGGCTTACAAGAAGCACTTATGGACGTCAAAAAGAATACAAAAAATACAATAAAAATACATTTAAAATACCAAGTGAAGCACAATAATGAATTTTGATACTTGGAAAAAAGCGCTTCGGCGTTTTGGCCCGTTGAGAAAGAAGCACCCAAGAAAACTCAACAGTACAGCCTTTTTAAACAATGATTTTAATGAACAGATATTTGCTGAAAATTTATTTATTCATAAAGAACACTTACGAATGTCATATGAAGCTACCACTGGTTTGGACTGTCGTTATCTACTGAGAAAAATCCATCAAGAAACTCATTTTATCCTTGGTCCTACCTTAGTATGTTCATTCTCTTAAATTAGTAGGGTACTTTGAAATCGATTGAGCGCCAAGACGTCCGCTTCTGACGGCGATCAGCACCGCAGTGATAATTAGAAGTACGGGTACCCGGTACTGGGTAGCGTCGGGCCACGGTGTCCAGCGTCGGTCGGGTAACGTCAGGTTACCTTGTCGGGCGTTGGGTTTCTATATCAGGTTCCCATGTCGACGTCGGGTCCCTATGTCTGACATTAGGTTACCTTGTTATGCGTTCGAGTCTTGGTATTGGGTTTTGTTGTCATTCCGTGTCTCTGTGTTGAGCCTCGGGTCGCCATGTTAGGTCTCTGTGTCGTGCTTGGGGTCCTGCTTACCTATATTACTTTATATGGGCGGTCCCTATGACTCGGCGGCACTGTGTCTCGGTGTGGGTGTGTGTGCCCCGGTCCCCCGGCACTGTCTCGGTGTGTGGTTGTGTGTGTGTGTGGCGGCACTGACCAGCAGGTCGGGCGGCGGCGGGTGCGCGGGCGCCAGGCTGCACATCATGTGCACGACGCGGCGGGTCTCGGTGTCGGGCGGCGGCGGGGAGGCGGCGGGCGCGGCGGGCGCGCGCTCGGGGGACGCCGCGCGCCGCGCCCCGCCCCTCCACCCGTACGCCGTCAGCGGGTAGATGCCGTACCTGCGCACGTACCGTACACGCTCTACATATTTCGGACACAGAATACTGTGAATGAGAGCGTCTGTGACTCAATCAAGGGAGGGCTGAGGTTCAAATCCCGACACGTACCAATGTGTTTTCGTATTTTCGAAAATATATCTACGTTATCCGACGCTCCTACGGTGAAGGAAAACATCGTGAGGAAACCTTCATGCGCGCCTGCGAAGAGATTCGAAGGTTGTGTGTGAAGTCGTCCAATCCGCACTGGGCCCGCGTAGACGACTAAGGCCAAACCACCCTATACGGGTAGGCTCGTGCCCCTCGGTGATGCCGTTTAATGAACTAGTGATGATACTGTGAATAACGTACCTGGAGCGGTCACGTGCACAATTACTATGAGCAGGAGGGTTACCGCCGTCTCTTAGTATTACCATAATAATAAGTCAACATTTAGCATCATGACATGTAGCGAGAGACGTAATTATGAATGAAAATTCAGCCCAACTGATGGGCAAACTTTGACGCAAACATACGACCGTATATATGTCTTTTTATGTTTGTTCGCAGATATCTTAGTCGTTTATAAACCATTTTCAAGATACTTTTTTGTTGGAAAGAGCATACTGATGGGTTTGCAACTTTATCGGATCAAGATGTTCAAGTGAGCGTTATTGTCGAACTGAGTTTGATAAACTCAATTAAGTCTATTCGATGTGTGTTCGTTTTACTTTATAACCGGTCTATGTCCGATTATCCGAATCGACCCAGGTCCCAATTAATAATAATAATAAATATTTATTTAAAGCAACAGATTTTAACAGTTTAGGTGTTGACTTCCTCTATTAAGTACCGTAGTACCTGTATCAGAAGAAGCCCCTCTTCCATAACTTAATACAATTTTATTTAACTTATAGTTGTACTTTATATAACATCATCATCATGCAAATACGTACACTAATAATTTAAAATTAAATATAGTCTAACATTTTGTGTGTGCGTGTGCGTGTGCGAGTGCGTGTGCGTGTGCGTGTGTGTGTTGAGTGATAAGTATGTATTTGCATGTAAGTGGTCACATACATAATAATAGATATACTAACCAGACAATGATTTTATGAAAGTTCTGTCTCGTCATACATAGTCAAGACACTTCAGCCATTTAATACTACCATTTACATTCCCTAACTGTCAGTGAGTAAATTTTTAGTGTTTTATTTAATTTATTATATATTTGTGACGACAGATATGAAGATTGGTATTGAGCAATACTTGTGTGAACACCAACAAAAAATAATTCGGATACTGAATTGTATATTGCGCTGTTGGTTTTCTAAAATAAATAAAAATAAAATAAAATCATAGCAAATGCTTAAATAAAAATAAAATAAAATGTTAGCCAGTGTAGGTGCGTACTCACTTGACGTCCTCGACGAACTTCTCTAGTTTCTCTGCGTGCGGCGGCAGGTCCCTGGCGGCGAGGGTGAGGCGGCGGCCGGCGCGCTCGCACCACGCCAGCGGCTCCCCGCTCGCGCCGCCAGCCACCTCGTCCGTTATCGTCTCCGATATGTTCGCTGCACAACCGCACAGAGGACGTACACTCTAATGTAGGACGGGCTACTTGCCAGGAATGGTCGACGATAATCGTGGGTAGTTGTTGAATTTTTCGAGAACGTGACGTAACCGTTTTCTTTCGTCGCGTAAAAAAACGGTTCCCCGAAACAATTTTGGTTGCAACTAGTTTAATGGCGTAAATATAGTTACGACGCAAATGTAGTATGCGGACGTAAATATCGTTGCAACGCAAATGTAGTACGAGTACATAAATATAGTTGCGGCTAAAACGGTTTTGGAAAGGTCCTGAAAACGGTTCCATCGTCGTGGAATATACAACGGTTATAAAAACTAGTTTAGTAGAGGAGCCTAAACTAATATTATTGAGAGACATTGTAAAATCCAACAGAAACAATTGATTTTCTATTGTGTCTGGAGGTCTGCCGGTTAAACAAAGAAGAAAGAAAGGAAACATTACATTACAATGGTCGGGCAACTGTAAACCCATTACCTAAATTACCATATGTACTTACATTTTTAGAGCATTAAAGAAGTGAGTGAATGCGTCGGTGGTTACTTGGTGTGAACTGTTCCCTTCCGATGTGGAGGATGTAAATTCAAATCCCGCCACGTAAAAATGCGCCAAAAAAACGCCAAATGATATGTACGTTTATCCGACGCTTTTACGGTGAAGGAAAACATCGTGAGGAAACCTGCGCATGCCTGCGAAGAGATTCAACGGTTGTGCTTGAATTCAGCCAATCCGCACTGGGCCCGCGTGAACGACTAAGCTATACCTATACGGGTAGGCTAGGAGGGGCACGGCCTCGCTAGTGACGTATAATTAGTTGACGAAAGAAGTGTGTATTATCATTGCCGTTATAGGCTGATATTGATATAATTTATCACAAAAGCCTAAATATAATTATGTCAATTACCTGTAGTGTTAACGAGCGTGTGCGCCGCTAGCAGCTTCAGGGAGTGCACCTCGAATAGCAACGGGTGGAAGAGCAGCTCGCGCGCCGTCGGCCTCTTCGCCGGGTCCTTATTAATGCACCTGGAAACACACGCACACACAGGTCACCACGCGTCGACAACCCGCACACACACACGCGAAAGCTTACAGACTCACCCGGACACCACTTACCGTCGCACACATACCTCTGGAAAGATTATGTACCTGTATATGAAATCCTTCTGTCTGGGCTCCTCCAGGGATTCCACTGTCCTCACGATGTGCTCCTCGGTGACGTGGCTGCCCGAATCGCCATTGCCCTGTATCTCAAGAGCGGCCGTCTCCAGTGCGCACATTCCGAACGAGTAGATATCCATCGCTGGCGTCACCATTTGCGATGCTGATTCGAGGCAAACAAAATTGTAATAAATACACAAAACGTAGTTTCTCCTCCCAAGATCCGAGACATCTCTTGCTTATTCCACACACGCATACTACCTATCCTATCATGTTATAGATTGCTGTTGCGACGGAAAATTAGAGTGCGGAAGAAGCGAGAGTAAATGCAAGGATCCAAGCAGAAGAAACCGTGAAAAGTCTCCCTACCGATGGTTATATGGGGTGTTTACTTACATCCATATTCGGGGGCGATAAGGTGCATATTGCGCATGTTCTCGCGGCAGGTCTTGACGTGATGGTGGATTGCGTCAGGTGCGACGGACCCAATCTTCACGAGGCCGTTGTGCTGGATGAAGATGGTGTCACAGGTCAGGTTGCCGTGCACGATGGGCGGCACGCACCCGTGGAGGTAACTGTAAGGCCAACGGTTGTCATTTCACCAACCCATTCAATCAATGGAGAATCTAGTAGCTAAATATAATCGGATAACCTGATAAAATATTTAATGGACAATTGATCACTAAACTCGTATTAGGTCTAAAAAGCAGTGACGGGAAGCTTGGTTGTACGGCGACATTTCCTGAACGAGAAGAGAAGAAGAATAATATTAGGGAAGACCTTACTCCCCAGGGAGTTTGGTTTAGCAAGCTCAAGAAACTCAAGAGTTTACCTTCAACATATTTTTGGATTGTAAATTAGACAAGAAGTTTCATTGTTAACGTGGGTGTTCTTTCTTCCGAATGTGTTACTTTAAATATAAGATTACACAGTTTAGTTCCTAAACTTTGGAAAATTAGCAGTAAGACATTAGGATTCTGCAAAATACTAGATTATTTACGAATTTTACTAAATTAATATAATTCTTCAGGATCTGTTACCTGAGAGCTGATAAAATCTGTGTGCACCATCTCTTCCACGCCTGCAGAGGAAGTCTTTTCACGTTTCTTTTTGTCCTCTTCAGAAACTGTTTCAGCGACCCGCACGACATGTACTCCGTTATAAATATTACCTGTATCATCACAAATTCCATGATTAATATAGCTAATAATCTTTATTACTTCTCACACGTCTTTATGGATAACGAAACAAAACATATTGATTAATAGCCAGTCATAATGTCGGTAAATAGGTCTGGTGTCTATACTCAAAGACTAATAAGATAAATAACCAGGCTCATATTAACCTATATAATAAAAATAGTGATTAAATGCTGAAATTTAATAAGTGAGTTGTTTAGTTTACCGGATCAGAACCTGCGAAAATAAGCCAATACGAACATTAAAGGCGATATTGTAATATTAGGGATGTTGAAAAAAATAACAATATACCTCCGATGAAGGTGATTTCATATTGTTAACATGGTCTTCCTGTAAGTCTAATTTATCTTTGTTATTCTTCTTATTAGACAAAATAAATATGTGTCAACTAAAAGCAATCAATGGGTAGCATCGGTAACTCAAATTAAAGTACACTTAAGATTATATTTCTCTCACGCGGATTTCTGTTTTAATTTAATTTACTTTAGGATCAAATACGTGTGTTGCTTTGTCATATTCACACTCTATTTAAAATTTGTGATTAAATGTACAATTATCTAGTAAATTATGGTTAATTACAACTACCAACCCTCGGTTTATCATTGTGCGTATCCGTCCAGTAACGGTGGAACTTGACGATATTTGGGTGCTCCAACCTCGTGAGGTTGTCGAACACCATTTGTATCTTGTCTTCTTGCGCCTTGAAGTTTTTCCTCTCCGAGAACTGCACCTCGTTCCAGACCACCTCGACGCCCTCCTCTGTGTCCATGGCGAGGTGTGCACAGTCGATGCCAGGTACATCGCGCTGTTCCACCTGGAAAAAGGAAAATGACGATATTAGGCTTAAGAATAATGACATTTCATTTTTCTTTTCTCTTTCTGCAACCTTTGCAACTTTCCAACCAATAGGTCTCCCCTATTTGGCGTCAGATCAGGTCCTATGCTTACATCGTCAAGACTAACAGCGATGTTTCTCAATGAATTGGATACAAGACACGTTCTTCACTCCAGAACTATGCTATTCAGTCACTTTAGTCTTAGTTGATACTTTTCGGTGAAGCACATTATATGTGAGATTTACACGTATACGTAATAATATGAGTAGCAAACGTAAAGCAAGTGTTGATCTGCAATGTCAAAATCGTTGTTCCTACTCAAGTACGAGACAAGACATAACTAACACATACATGGTGAATTAATAATTGTTAAAGAGCTTTCAAAATTGTCTATCTAAATCGTCATACATAACTGTAGCTATTGGTAGAGCCATAATAAATGAGTTAAGCTTAATAGTAAGTAATGCAAATATGGATAATCACTTTACGCATACACCCGTAACTTAGTTGCAAATTAATTTATGTATTGATTCATTATGTTTGAGCGGAACTGTTGACGTGCTTATGTGATAAGATAGACGCTTTCATTATTAAATTGTGATAACGAAACATTGCATCAAATATATGATGTCAGAATTGGGTTGTTTTATAGGAATAATTCTATAAGCTCATTAGCTAAGGACATTTTGTATTTGTTAATATTGGATTTTTTTGAAGTAATATTTATAAGAAATTATAGTCTATAATTTGTACTACAAAAAAATAGACAACAGATTTCAGACTATTAAAAAATAGACCGACCTACAAGCGTATTTCGTAAGTGGTATAATTATATTTATTTTGATACTATTGTTGAGTCAGGTTTCATTTTATCATTATAAGTACCAGTATAATCCTGGATTAGACGTTCCCTTCATAAGAGATAATCCCCTCTTTACATTTTTAACCGTAAATTATTATTTTGTTAATGCTTCTTTTACAATAGATTAATAGTCAACATTTAGTATTGAATAAGAATATTTATAAATACATAATCTTTCTTTCAATGTTGTTTTAAAATAAAACAACACAAAATGCAACGTAAATGAAATCTCAATTAATTTACACAATTTTATTCTTCTAACAAATGGCACAATAAATAATGACAGGAAGCTGTATAAAAATATCATATCATAACCTGTTGGTCTACATAGCTATGTGATGTAATAAATAAAATAAGGTTAAGAATCCAGCCACTACCTACCCAGGGTCCTAGGTTTGACGCCTGGGCTGTGGTGTATGACATGGCCAATACAAAAGACATCGTGTGGGTGTTTCTAATGTACGAGTATTTACAGAAAAATGTATGTATGCCTGTCCATAGTTTATACCCATACAATAGGCACGTTATATAAATTGGGCCTAGGGGGCGCTTGTGACTGTAAACAAAAGCTACTACTTAGATCTTTGCTACTCCCTTCTGCTATATAAAATAAAAAACGCAACGCTAGCGGCAGCCCTATTAAGTATAAATGGCCTGTTACCGTATCATCCCATTTCCATACAAAACAGCTGGGAATTTGCACACAATGACCCCTTGTACGCGACAAATTGACCGACCGGCTCCGAAGAGCAATCACAATCATACCATTGGGCACCGACTGCCTTCCTACTCGTATATTGAATAACCGATTGTATGCTCCGTACATTAAATAAATATCCACTAACATCCACACAGCGCCATCACGCCCCAAGTAAAGCGTGAAACCTGTATTATGGGTACTAAACAACTGAGAAACATACTTATATACATTTTTTTTGTAATATTATTATACGTAGAAAACACCCAGACCAATACAAACAGACATATTTATGCACACAACTGTTTGTTCTGTCTGAGGATCGAACCCTTGGTGTAGTAGCCGACGTCTCAACCATTACAACAAATGGGTGTTCATTGCCGTTATAATTCTGGTGCATTTTTATCCGCGTATTGTGTGTTGTGAGTGTTCACCCGTGCTACGTACGACGCTTATAGGCTTGCTCTTGAGCACAGACAATCCTGATGGAAGAGACGTGATCTAAGATGGAGCGAGCTTGCTCAGATAAAGCCTATTCACTCGTTTTTTGGATGTCAGGGTTGTATGTGGCCGGCAACACAGACGCAGGGAGATCATTCCATTCAATTGCAGTACGCATGATGAAAGTAGACATGGAACCAAGTTGATGGTGACTTGTGAAGGCTTTGGTGTATTTAATGTGGACTGTCCACATCTGGACTTAGGACCGCCCTTCTGACCCATAGTCTTGGCACTCAAGAGACAGATTGTAATAACCTGAGGTTTTGCGATGCGTCGCCAAGGCGTACGCGGCAGTTATTTTATTGCAAGGTAAAACCATGACGGACGTATCGTTGTACCAAAGCTAGTGGCCGGAAAGCCAGGCTGGTGGCCTGCTGCAGACCATCAGCCTTACCACGACCAGCTGTGGCAAGCAGTTCTTTTTATCCGAAACTAAGTCAGAGCTCAAACTCAATACAGTTTTATTAGGGTGGGCTGAGTCCTGACTGGGGTGATCGTGTGACGACAAGCTTGGCCCAATAAGAAACCCGCGATGCGCTGTAGGAGAAACCCAATGTTTGCAGGACAACTATCATTAACATCGACTCACTAGAATAAATAGAAACATTTCAAACTGATAAAATAATAAGTACTGTGTCTAGCTTGGATTCCATAAGCCAGACTTTACGTAAGATTAAAGGCGAAGATTACAAAGATGAGAATTAATACTTTAAAAACCAAATGAATAAGAAAACCTAAAATTTAAATGCCCATAGACGCAGACTTAACTACATGAAGGAGCCGTTCCACATTGAGACAGGATTCCCCGAGACTTCACGGAGCTCGGCTACTCATTCAGCCATACGATGCGGAAATCGTCCAAAACTCCTTCGTAAGGGTGCGCCTGTCAAAATAAGTGGGGTTTACGCTAACCCTCTGCATTTACAGGCAGCCTATACCACAGGGAAAAAGTTGTCATGTGGTAGGGCGCCCTAATTGGTGTGCAGTACTCGTATGCCGGAGATGGAGTCGAGAGAAACCCTTCCCGCGCCCCCATTACATAAATGGCAACTTTAGGCAGGCAATAAGGATGGTTTTACACATGTTGGCAACGATCGAAAATCAGGTATTGAGGCCTGACCGGCCCTGAAGGTCTTTGAGGCCCGTAGCCTCAAACACCCTAACAGTCGATTCTCGTCGTAGGAGAACAGAAGCTACCTACGGGAATTTCACCAGCTATCTTAACTCATTAGAAGCTTGCTTGAACTCCATGACCTCTGTTGCCCCCTAAACTGAGACCCAGATTGACCTAAATTATTAACTCCATTCTCATTTCTTGAGCAGGTGGACCAATCATACCTATTTCGGCAGACGAAGAGAGACGTCAGAGACAGGTGGCAACTCGCTCCGCAAAAAATATACCAAGATATATGGAAGCGGTGGCAAGCCTGAATATCCACACCAGGTTCGTCGGCAAGAACCAAATCGGCTATACCAAAGAGGCCTAAAATAAATGATGTCGTCTTTAATTCCACGACGCAAAAACTTACCAGTGGATAAGTGGGCGTAGGGAGGGTTCGTACAGCTCACCGGGAAAAATGTGATAACGTCCCGCGGTAGTGACCGTAAGGAACAAGGATGGAACAAGGTGAAACGAACTAATAGGTTAAGTTGTCTCTGACTACTTGTAAACCAAGGGCAAAGATGAGGCACTAAACCACACCAGTACCTGCGTGCACCAACCAAATTCGGCCTGCCGCGAACACTCACCCAAGCGACGGTACGCCACCTAAGAAGAGTCTTAGGGTCCTGCACCCTTTTGTCGCTCCGGCTTTACAGTGTTCTGTTATTGGGGACACCTATCAGCGGACATTATATATTCCAGTCCCAAAATAGTAATAACATGTTTATTTCGACCAATGGTCAATCAATGTATCTCGTTCGTGTTGAATGTGAAACGATAGAGTACTACGCATCTTACAACCTATCGGCAAGGAAGCATTATATTTACCAATATATTGATTCATCTGGAACATGTGTTCAAATTTCTAAAATTTAAACACAATGCGATGTACTTACTTCAACTACGACACGGATAACCAGGGGAATAAAAAAATACCAATTACCTATAATTACAATGTTAGCTCATCAGCAGTTTACAGGGCATTCTAGACGCGTCCGTGGCTAATAAATGGCGTAGATCGATTGCGCACACTTTATTTCGGATCGCTGGACGAAAGCTTTGCCGAACAATATAAACAAGACAAGATTTACTCAGACCAACCAACAACTTGCTTCATTATTGAAAAACCAGACGTCAGTAGTAGAGTCTGAACTATAATTTATTAAAAGAGAGCGGAAAATCCATGGACAACAGCATAAACTCTTCACTGGCATCTGAATCGCGAGAAAAAACGCCACTAACGAATTACAGAAGAGTAATGCAAGGCGCTTGCCAATATTAACGATTTCCGTAATGTCATCTCTAATCAGCTACCAATATAGAAATTAAGTAAGATACATCCAAGACTCCTTATTTAGAAACCATTACCGACATATTCCATGGAACTTTGACATTCATTTATTTAAACCCAATCAGCTCCTTTCAGGAACTAATGTCATTACTGGGCATCTCTCTCCAAAGATTTGTCTTGCCTACTAGATAACGTACAAACTAATTAAGCCAAAAATTTACCACGTTTGAAGCAAAGCAAGAGTCATAAACGAATACGTGATTTTGAAATCCAGATACCATTAGTAAGTCGGAGCCATTATGACATTTACAAACTCATACCATATCCCGAGACGTCAACGGACCATGGTCACCCTAGTGCCGATCGCCAGCTCATAGCAATGAACCTGCGGAAGGACATGTATTTGCCTTTGTTCAGATAATGACTTTTCATATGTGTGTTGTTTTTGATGAATTAACACAGCTTTGCATTTACACGGTCCCCTGTTCCAGTTTGGATAATGACCAATCCCTGTGTGTCAAAGGTCAAACCACTCAGAATGCAAAAACCAATTTAGACCGTGTAAACAGTCGTGGACACAATTACAGTGAAGAAATACCTTTCTGTTCACCTGTTGCGGTCAATGTCCTACGAATAATATGCGGTAATATGATAGCGGGCCTGAACGACTCAGCAACGCGGTGTTATCACTTTTAGACGAAGACTGCTTTATCAAGGGCGACTCATACACCATAGTGTCGCATAACAATTTAGCAACCGCCTTGGACATTCATTCGAAGGTCATGATGCACACCATACCACCCATAAATAATATAATAAATGTGTCCATGCCCAATACCACACTGGAATCAGACCCCAGTGGATTTGAGAAAGATCTTAGGAATATCGGAACCAGATAAACCACCTGAAGGAGCAGCAAGCTGACATTAGCCAGATATCTTACCACGACGTACACCACTACACAGCCATTTACGTGTGTATCGGGACAGCAGTGTTAGGAGCCATCGCTTGGGGCTGGGCCGGCGCGCCGGCGCCGCGCGAGCGACGTGCCGCGCGCAGCGACGTCGGCCGCCACGTACAGTGCTAGTTGTTCCAGTGTGTTAGCGTAAAGAATGAGCCTATCGCGAGTGTTAGTGCTAGTGCAAGTGAAAGGCCAATTAGTGTTAGTGAACTCGAAAAAAGGTGCGCGAGTGACAAGGCAACGTTGCCAAGTCCACGTTACCACTTTTCAAATATTAGTATAAACCAATGCCCGTATCATCTTGTTACGCACCAAAACTATTGGTTGATCACCTTTATTGCATCTCATTTCACCAGCACAACTACCATTATTTCATCTCCTTTTCTGGCCGGGAGCATGTACGGTTTACGTACATCGAGTAATCGGAGAAACGGCTGCCAGCGCCGCGGGCCCGGCGTCAGCATTTTATAATTGTTCATTACGTGATTTAATATCTTTAGCGTTAGTATACTCGGGCTTCGTTACCAGAAGTTGCTACCAAGCACACGACCGATCACCATAAATCGCGCGGCTCCTACCATTCATTCATTACCATTTACCATTCTAGTGTATTAGTATTTGACAATATAGTTATATCTTTCTTACCAGTGACTTTAATTTATTTACCAATTATCTCCAGATGTAAACCTACACATGAAATATAAACTTAACCTGTACATACATTAATATTCACGACATTACGAGCACTCACAGCATCGCCTGTTACTGACCATAAAAAGTGACTCGATCACAAAAAAAATCTTCAAATGCTAGTACAACTAAACGTCATAATTCTGCGTAAAACGCTGTTATTAAATCATTTCATATTATTTAATGTTACTATTAAACCATCGACCACCTGTTATCCAAACATTATAGGCGGATATTGTATACATTATCCCATACTAACAAATTCTACTGATTAAATACTGCTTTCCTAATATTACCTCTTAGTACCCGGAATCAAAACTGTCTTACTAGGTCATTTAAAGGCAATTATATAAAACTTTAGTTGCAATTATATTCCAGAATGAATACCAGAACATAACAAACTGCGCAGCGTGGCGCGCCGGCCGTACAACAAAGATTCATATATCCCGCTTCATACTATGAGTATAGATAACTTAGACGAAACCACTCCTCCCAATTCGATTTCGAACCAGGACGTTGAAGCGTAAATATATTTTAAATAAAGAAATGTCTGCTAACACTATTGACAATGAGATATATTCCCGATTTAAAAAAATAATATATTTTTCCTATATCGCACTGTTTTCTTTTCTTTTAATAATTTTCGTCTTTTGGATATAATGCATACTACTCACAGTTAATCCTCGTCGCCAAAATGTAGTATATCCTTTTATATAAATTGTCGGCTCTTAGACGTACGTGCCCACACACTCTCGACGTTCACAGCTGACTGGGCTGTCAACGACCACAGTACGCTAGAGATGACATAATGCTTCCTTCTCTTTCACTCACATACACTACAATAACATATCAAAGTAATTTTAAAACACCTAAATCCGTTGTGGTCGTGCCAGAAAGGTACTATTTAGCACGACCACGGCCTTATTGTTATAGCACCAAAGATATGTACATTATTTAAAACCTAGACAAATAATAGTGCCAGATATCGTCCCGTGAAACAAGAGTTTTATGCACTTTTGTGTTTCGGGATGAGGGCACTGTAGCTAGTGAAGTGTGAGCGTCCTCACATATAACATTTTTGAAACAATGATATCCTGTATATATAAAGGTAGATACGCCATCCGTGCCTCAAAAACCGCCGAAGAGAGTACAGTTTGCACTCTTTTGTTTAGGTAAATGTACGCTCATTCGAAATATGTGTATGTGTGCTGTCACGGCATTCGGAACACTTTTTTCGATTGGTTTGTGAGCATATCACGAATAAATACTTTTTTACATCATTGTTTTTAAAAAATACATATTTTTTTAATGAATTTGTACCACATTGAAATTTAGATAAAAAATCATTTATGATCATTGTGGGTAGCATAAAACCCCGTTCATTCAAGTATTGGTACAAGGAGTATATTCACCGCGTTGAGCCCTCGTCTCAAGTTGTGTCAGTGTGACTCACGTCTAAAGATAAATTAATTATAAATGTTTATTAATTTATAAGCATTGCTATCGTACGACCACCCCGCCAATAATAGCGCTTATCAAACCGTCTTTGTTTACATTTTATAAATGTAATACGTACTGTGTGGTATTTCAGTTACGTGCTAGTTACTCGTGTTACTCGCAATGAGTAAACAATGCTCAATTTCTAGGTCTTTTGTATTTTTATCTTTATTGCTTCACTCGTCAACATTGTGGCTTCTTGGGTATTCCACTTTTCTATTCAACAAAGTTATTGATGGAAAAAAACTTTCGATTGATAGAAACAAGGTCACGTTTGAAGTAACTACTTACAACTACACAAAAAAATTGGGTATTCAGTATCTCTAACCAAAGCGTGGGGATTATGGCAAAACGC